>JANTCA010000010.1:40423-80428 GCA_024741275.1 Chironex yamaguchii
CAGTAACCAATTCAAGATGAACACGTCATGTTACACAGTATGTGTAGATAATAATGTAGCACTTCTATGGCTTGGGTGAATTGTCCTGCAAAATCAATACCTACATTACAAAATGGCACTGTCTTACACACTCAGAACCTTCAAAAATAAATAGTTGGTGGTGAAGGCTATCCTACACCCTATGCCTTTTGCGGACAACAACCTTTGCAAGAACTATTTTAAGACACCGTCCTCCCTTTGTTACCCAAAAACGTGCTCGTAGCTCTGCCAGTGTAGACTTAAGCCCACAATGGTGCACTCTAGCATGGCAATCATCACTTATCAGTGCTGTCAAGCGGTGTTCTTTGGTCAAAAGTATAGGAAATTCTGCTTCCAAATCTAGACCACCCCAATCGACCTCATTAATTCAAAATGCCTTCATCTCCGTAAGTGCTTAACTTAATTGTGACCTCATTATAATTTGCTTACATTTTTTTCTCCATTTGAGCTTGTCTAACCCATATTCTTTCTGCTGCTATGATTTTTTAGCTGAAAGTGGGCCTCTTGCCTTTTCAGCAATTTTTGCAATTTTTAATGAAATGTAAAACTCTTGCAGTAACCCTCAACACTCGACCAACTCAGATAAATTGTTAATTTCAAACACATTGGAACATTAACTTCCTCAGTGGCCATTACTAAAGTAGATGTAGTTTGCTTCCTTGCATTGTTAACGACAGAGGACATTTCATGTGCAGTTGGTTTGGCTAATCTTCTCTGCTTGTGTTAATCTTTAGGAACCTGCCCATCATAGATTGTTATCTAAAAACTGACTGCAGAAGCACCTCTCGAGCCTAGATCTGCAGGGTTGGTGACCCAGCAGTGACCGCACTGTTGCTTTTCAGTCAAAAGTAGAATTTCATTAACTCTGTGTGAAACAAACTGTTCCACTCGTCTTTATTCATTATCGCTGTCTTGCTTTCTTGCTGTCAAACCAGAGTCTAATTTCATCAATTTGCAACTGTAAGTACTGTTCTCACCATATTCATCAAGGTGGCTAGTATACTTGCTGACGTTAACTCCAATATTGGGATGCTCAGTCCCTTGAGCGGAGCCACTCTAGCTTTTGCACTAACAGGCCGAGCTATTGCATACCATTATCATCCTCGTACACAAGGTAAACCATACACAATGAGCCTTTTTGCTTGCACCCGCAAACCCGTGGTAGAAATGCTTCCTGACACCACTACAACAATCATGCAAACTCCTGGATACTGATACCGGTTCTACCTTCCTAAGATTCACCAGAAATCTATGATTGTAATGTCTTGCTATAGGGTATGTCCTCATACCACCCGATCTTATTTTTACAAAGTTCCTGTAGCATTATCTCTTCACATATGCTGCTGACTGTACTCATCATCCAAGAGGATTACAAAGCATTGTAATGCCACTCAACACATATCTCTTTGATGCATGCCTTGATAGATCAACATTTATCATTTTACTACAGTCAGATTCAAAGCAATCCTGGGAATGATCCCATGAAATACCAAACGTTTGGTCTTATATGCCCCCTTTTACTCCCAAATACTTCCTCGCAGTAAGTTTTAGCGTCATTTGTTATTAAAAGTCTTGCTGACGAACTATCACCTTCATTTTCCTTGATGATAGTTAAGAGAATTTAATTGTTAGTTTTGTTGTTAAGTTGAATCCAGGTTCCAACAACAAAATTCACGACAAACCGAAAACTATTTAAAATTTGCAGTTTTCATGTACGCTGATTATACATTCGATTTAAGTATAAAACCTGCTGCTTTTATCGAAAATAAGCCTTTTTTAAAACTCCAAAGCTTCAGTACTTCTTTCAATAACTGACAAGATTTAAATACTCCAACAAATGAGTCATTGCAAAACGTTGTTAGAAATCACTATTGACACTGTCGTATCTAAACATCACACAAACTTACAAATTACCATACTACTCATAACATGGCAATCTGTGCACAAAACTGTTCTTCCTACAGATATGACGGTCACTAGGTTATCGTTGCCGGAAATGTCCAGTAACAACAACGATAGTTGCTTTTCACTCAGAGAAGCTAAAGCACAAAAGAACGTCTTAATCGAGGACTCATATCCTTCGTGTTCAGTGCTTTTCGAAAAGATACTGCAAATGACTAGTTAACTTACATAGTTTGTTTACAGATATGACTATTAGTCTTGATTCTAAAAAATCGATTCCTAATTTTTAATAAAGCATCTTTATAAATTTGATTTTTTGTTGTACTAAGTTATACATTGTTATGCTTTACCAGTTGTAAACCCCTTAAAAATTGTTAATTTCTTTAACATGTATGAATGTCAATAAATAGACAGAAAGCAAGATAGGAGCACTTCAAGAATTTCTGAGCGTCATGGACAAAAAAAACCCAACAAATTTTACCATCCACAAGATACAGAAAGTAAATTTGAAATAAAGTTGTTTAATCAGTCCGAAAACGACAAAATGGCCTTAATAGCTGTAAGGGAAAACATGACTTTGAAAAAAAAATATTTTTCATTACATTTGCTCTTTAATGCATTACTCGTTCACCTCTCAAACATTGTTGAAGAATGATACTGAAGACGCATGTCGTCCTCACATCAAGTGGCAAGACCTGTCTAAGTTTAAGAAGGACAGGATATATACAGGATGTTCAGTTTAAGAATGACATTTTATTGGAAAACGGAAGCCTTCATCAGTATTTTTCATTTTTTGCTATATTTACAGTCATAACTTGCCGGCATTAATGCATTGGTATCTTTATCAATACGTTCTTGTCTCAAGACTAAAATACAACTGAATGCACAAGAGTGATAGATAATGGTATTATCAGCCAAAGCGTAGGTATCTTACACTACAAGAAAATCTGACATAACATAGCTAATCTTTTCAAAGCCAAGAGGTATCAGAGACAGGGCATAGGAAGAGAAGACCACAGAATTGGTGAATAGTAGTCAGTTAGATATGTATTGACAAGTTAAAGACGCAAAATCTAGCAAAAGATCTGAAGCCATTTTTGCTGCTGTATTATATTTTATGCGTTGTTATAAAAGATTAAAATTAAAGTCAAAAAATGTCGATCAAAATAAAACATGCAAAAGCAGTCAAAACAAGGCATCACGTAGCCTGTTATGTATCTGCAAATTTCGTTTTCTGTTTTAGAATCGTAAAAAGGTCAGAATTTTTACTGTAGTCACTGTTGAGAGACTTCATCGTCGGAGGTCAACTTTAAATCAAAAGACTTTCATGAACTGGATCATCGACTGTGAAAATTTGGACTCAGAATCCTTTCTAAGGAAGCAAGTTATGCTAAAAAGCCCTAGTAGTTGAAATGTGTGAATGTATCGGCATGCTGAGTACCAAAAGAAATCAAACTGCCATGTTTGCGGACAGTAAAATACCATATAAGTCTGTTTCGCTATATATTGTTAGACACATCATCAACCACAGTAAGTAATAATAATATCCAAGTAAATGAGAATTTCGGGAAACAGTCACTTACTGTAAGAATGAGAGTTCAATTGATAATCCAGATGGCACAGTTATTTCGCTTACACACTCCTGATCTGCTGGATAAAACTCTGGGAAATTTGGTGAAGTTATCAACCCATCCTGCTCAACAAATTTACCACCACATCCTCCTAAACAAAAAGAACTAATTATTTTGTGAAATAATTTTAAACCTTTGTAAGCAATGGAAGTCCTTAGTCAATGTAAATAGTTAGGAAGCATGTTATAAACTTCTCTCCAGTCCGAGATATATTACATCTGAGCTAGGATTGTTTGCTTGATTATATTCGTCCTGGATTTGATTGCTTCTTTTCCTTACTTCTGAATGTAAAATATCTGTAGGATTTGAACACAGCTTTTATCGTCATGGCTTTATGACTGTAACTAAGCTGAAAAGTCATACATTACTGCATGCTTTATTGCCCAGCTGCCTACTCACTAACAGGACTCGAACACAGAGGCCTAACTCGCTCTTGGAGCCAAATTGCTTAGTTTGTCAACCAATTGTATTTTCCAAAAGTCATAACAGCAAACATTACAATGTACGTTATCAAAGAGGTAAACATGGACGTATTCCTTCTCTCCTAGCATTAAAAGGAGTAACAGAACAAACTCAGCTCTAAAGTCAAAAACACCTTATGATCATTTTTAATAAGGTGCTGAGCTTATTTTCGACGCTCGTTATCCGAGTTAAACGTAGACACAGTAATATTACACCAAAAATAAACCAACCTTGTCCCGCGCATGGATTATGTATGTTGCAGCTCATTTCTGTTTGTGGCTTTGTCCGTGCGTCACATTTGTTGTCGTTTACCACAACATTGCCAACACCGAGAATTGCTTTTCGGCAAACCACTGTGCGAGTCTGCGATCCCTTTCCACAGGATGTCGAACACTGTCAGTATAAGACATATTTTTGTTGAATCTACTAGTTTAGACTCTGCAAGCCACTTTAGCATCCACCAGCACAATCGGTAGAAGATGAAAGGATTATAGATTATCTTTCTTACTAAGTGACTAGTAAAGCTAGGATCCAGTTTGTTCTATACAAGATACTGGGCAGATCCCTGTTGCAAAAACTCAACTTTGGGGTTATTATGACTAATATTTACTATATAAGCAACCCCATGCCACTACAAAGTCAGGTTCGTGCTTGCCATAAAGCCGAGGTCATTACTACCGTTATGATAAGACGTGGCACTTGATTAACTTAAATAAAAAAAACGCACCTCGTTTGGGTTCAGTTCTTAAGTTTGTTATCTGCGTTACAGACTTCATAAGATGAATAAAGTAGATTTTAATGTTATTGGATTTCTTGGAATCTGAAATAATCACCAACGCCCCAAGGCCTTACCTTGCAAGTTTGATTGACGCACAAGGTATCCTGTTTGTTTTATGTACAAAAGATGTTAAAACTGAGGTATTTCAGCCCCTACGTTCTCTATTTATTGTGGTAAGATATTACCATTGGGATTCTGTAGCTTTTGGGGGAAATGGCTTGTTGTTAAATGCGTAAGGATGCATGATCACTTTGACATTTAAGATGGTTTAAAACGGTATAGAATAAAACAGACAATGGAAGTGGAAATTGGAAAGCAACAGGGATATAATGTCTTAAATCTACAGAAAAACTAATGAAATGAATAGAAACGTAGAATCAAAAAGACAAGATGGAGGAAAGGCGTAAAACTAGTTCATCTAGACAGCATGCTGGGATATAGACAGGATCTTTATCATGACATGAATCGTACGCTTTTAATGAGCTACTTTTCGAAAGACACTTCTCCCATCATTAGGCTCTGATTGCATGCTGAGAGACACAGGGATAAGGACAAGGTCGGAAAAAATGGCAAACCTTGTGGTTTGGAGATGGTCCTTCTGAAGCAATGAAAAAAATTTGATGGTAATAACAAATTGCATGATTTCAATGTAGCTGACAGCACATGCCAGAACGGATGACTTTGGAGGTGCATAGTCTCAAATACCGGATCACGAAAGCCTTGGCATTTGCGGATAATAGAGTTTCTTTTTTTCTTTGATGATGAACGATTTTGCTTAGGACAAACTTTTCTCTTTATAACCTCTTATTAAAATCTAATGCAAAGAATCTAGGCAGTAGTTCAATTTCCTTTTGGAGTGATACTGGCTTTTATAGTGTAATTAAATGGTCTTTTGTGGTAGAAAACTTGAAAATCGCTCTACAAATTTGCGACTTTCATAGTCTGAAGAGTGTCAGACGAAAAAGTATCCTTTTAGCGCAATATCAGAGATTTTCATGGTGATTATGATGTATTTTGTTGTGTCTATTATGAAGCATTCAAGTAAATTCTACATAGTGGAAATGGGGCAAAACAGTTTTCTTGCTGTTCATTTCATGGTGTCATGATAGGTGTGATCTTAGGGTATGTTTATGGACCAGCGTTAGGCATCCAAGGAAAAAGAAGCAGGAACTGAAGTGTTTGCTTCAAAAACATGCACCTTGGAGCATGGATTTAGTGACAGTTACTGTATAATTACTTAGTGTCACTTTCACCACTTCGGCACGATCCCGTGCCAAACTGTTGGTGCAATGTCACCAGTCAGAGCAAGCTATATATTATATCCCTAAATAATTCAACCCAATGATTTTCATCTCTGTGGCTAAATAACAGAGGTATGCCTTGTGATTCTTCCTAATTTGTTGTGAGGAATTTTGAGACTTTAAAAGAAAAGCCACATAGAAAGAAGAATGCAACCAAAAGGTCAACAAATACATAATAACGGGGGCAAAAAAACAGTCGAAAATTTAAATTAAAATACATACCGTTCCAAACGGCTCTACAAACCACTCAGGTGGACAAGAATTTACGTTGCACGACTCATAGGAGCTGGGGCGAGTTGTCTGATTACACTGTGAATCCATTAAGAAATAGTCTTCCCCGTCAATTTCCTGTACACAGTAAGATTTCCTTCCACGTGTTCCATTGTTGCACGACTTTGTGCAAGAGGACCAGTCAGTAATTACCCACCTGAAAAAAGTAGTGATATTGATTTTGGAAAATGAGGATTGGAAAGGGCAAACTTGGGAGAAATACGAATAAAGAGTCGTCGTTAAGTCTCTTCTGGGAATGTAGAGCTTACATAAGAATTGAAGGAAGGAAGCAACAAACTGCTTAAAAAAAATTTGACCAAATTTAATTTCCTTTAAGTAACGTGCTTTTCCGAATGTATGTTTATTGACATACATGAAAATACACATATAAAATACATCTATCATATAAATATATACATATAGAGACCTTTACGTGTGTATCTGTCTATGATACAGTGCTCCGTACAAGTACAGTTAGAGCTTGATATATTGAAGAAGGGTCGAGAAAAATCAAACAATGTGTTCTACCTCTACAGGCCTGTTGGGTGAGTGAATAACTCTCCAAGAAATGTCGAACTTACTCAGGAAAGAGGCTTGTGGAACTTGTTCTCAAAAGCGCAGTCAAAATTAATTTCCAACTATGTCCTTCGTCAAACCGCTGTTGATTGTTTCTTTTCGAGTATGAGAGTTGCAAGGTACGCTGATTTACCACACTAGTCTATAATAGTTTCCGAGTACTAGCTAACGATGAATTATCAAAACTCGCATGTGTGCAAATTTAAGCTTGTTTAATCTAATGGGGGGATCTGAAAGACATGATCTGATGCTTTGAAAAAGGATTGTTAGCGTTTTGAAGTTCACAAGAGCAATTATTTTAAGCAAAGCTGTAGAAGCAGGTACTTATCATCAGTGAAAAAGCTAACCTTGGCTTTATCTTTGTCGTGGAGTACTCACCTTCTATGGAGAACGCCCTGGGTTCAAGTCCCAGACTTTCAAAGACCATAAGTATACATAATACGCGCCTATTTAACACTCTGCAATCAATTAGAAGATTTTAGAACTAAGTCTCGAAATGTTATTAGTGTGCTACATCTCTCCTATAACCTTCACGTGCTACCGAAACGTGTTGGCCGCCGCCTTACACAGGCTGGAAGAATAAATTCAGATAACGAATTAAAATATTAGGAAGTCTGGTAGGTCATTTATCATCCATCATATCGTAAACTGTTATCGAAACTGGTCCTCGAATTACTGAGTAATAGTGATTGCGAACGACTTCAATTTCTGAGACCCATTTTGTTTCTTTAATCTGTGTCTTTTACGTCGTTCTTCGTAGCTAAATTACTTTTTTATTCTTTGCTTAAGGTACTTGATTTCTCCTTTTGCCCATGGACATGAAGCGGCTTGCATTTATCACACACCTTAGGGCTAGGATCAAATCAGCACGGACGACACTGAAGGGTACTGGTATTGTACCAACGCAAATGTTCACCAATACATATACTCGATGGCAATTCTTAGTATATGTGTAACTACAGGGATTCTAGTCCTAGGAATTAAGCCTCGACGTTACGACAAAGTTTGCCAACTCGATCTCTAAAACATTTACAGCTTTGCTCCACCGAATACAGATTAGTGGTATTACTGCTCCTTTTTAGGCAAGGTTCACCTAATAAATTATCCTTTTCGTTAACAAAAAAAGATATGTATTGGTATAAATTTTGTGCTCCCTACCTTGTGTCGCAAGCAGACCTTCTACATTCTTTAGTTATCGATGGAGGTCTTGTTGTTTTATCACAATATTTGGATGACACCGGAGAACCATCGTCTAATCTTCGACACTCAGGGAACATAGTTTCCACACCTTTAAGACAACAAAAAAGATAAAATAGCTTGACTGTTGTCAAAAGTGCATTACAAACATTTATCCTTGAAACAAATAGTAAGTTTTTAACATATAGAATTCAAAATATATCTTGCTGAAAATTTGTACTTACAATGCATCAAAAAGAATGGTCTTTGTTTTCACGTTTGAAAATGTTTCGACTGATAGAGACAATACTTTAATGGTTCAAGGGAACTTAAAGTTCTCTAGTGTAATGGCAATTTAAGAATATACACAACTTTGACTGTGACAAAACTTAACAATGTTATGTTTGGGTTAATTGAAAACACTTATTTTTGGACCAGGTGTTTAGAAAACATAACTGTTTACATTAACACGAAACATGTCCTACCACCTTTTACACATGTTGTATAAACAAAAATGGCAATACAATGAATAAACGTCAACAATGCAAGAAAGGCAACCCAAATATTATATGTGGCTTAAGTGAAAGCTTGACGTGAAAACTTTCTAATTACTACCTACATATGCTGCATTGTTTGGTTTTATTGTGCGTTTTGGGGCAGTTTACGTTTTATATCATTTGATTAATTTTCATTGGTTAACTTTTGCAGTTGCTTAGTTACGTAGATGATTTCGTAGTAGGAAGTGAGGCAGGAAGACGTTCAGTAGGGTTTTTAGGGTGTAGTTCGAGCAGTACGAGTTTCAGAATTACTCTTGTGAGAGCTACCTCGACTGTTGGAAATTGTAGTCCAGGATTCCACAAGTACAAGTTCGATTATTCGAGAGATTCGTCATCGCATCGTTATTACGTGACTTGCTGTAAATAACTTGTCCACTGACTGAATTATTGATTCGTTGCTGTTCATACTGGATTGTTTGTTTACATTGTCTTTGAGTTAGGATACAAAGCAATTGAGTTCAAATTGAAGGCAAAACCTGTTTATGGTGTAGTTGAGAACAAATTGCAAAAAAGCTGCAAAAGTGACCAAAAACCAATGGTTTGAGTACAAAACGCTATTTACAAGATGCTGTTGCTGAGATAGGTTATAAGAAGACATTCCTTAATACTTTTCGTATAATTTGATACCATTCAAACTATTCCATTATTAAAACAAACTTGCGAAGTTATGCAATTCCACCGGCTTCAATGAAACATTTTAAAAACATACACGCAAGATGACTCCCGCTGCTTCCTAACGATTCAACCAAAACTGCTTCTTATAAACACAATTTAGCAACACTTGAGTTGTGATAAAATAAACTACTGACTATCAAATTGGACAAAACAAAAATCATCGTCATCATCATGATCTTGCGGCCTCAACAGTGATAGAATTCACTACCCCTTTCCAGTATACACTGTCGGTCACAGCTGTTAGAAGGTTTTCCTTGGCGATGGAGGTGTTCCTGCATATGGTATGTGGAAAGGTGAGCTTCTGAGACCGTTTGAGTGATGATGGGTGCCTCCATGAAAGGAACGAAGACACAAGTTCATCTGAGGCACGTGCGCAGTGTCCGGCAAACTGAGCGCGTCTCCTTTGGACTAAGGTTGATATCCCAGGTAAGTCACCTATATCATTTCAAGAGTTGGATGTTTTTTCAATGAAAGATATTAATATTCTTCTGACAAGACGGGTATAGCATCCATCGAGGCGATGGTGTTGATTAGCGGAAAACAAGAAACTAGCAGATCTGTACTTGACTAATGACATCTCACTTGATCAAGACATCACAAATGTATGCAGTAAGACTCACTTTGAAATAAAACAGTGGACGCAACTAAATTTTTATAAGAAATAAGTCAGGAAGAGGACTGGCAAGAGTTGGCAAGCAAAATAACAAAACATTACAACTGTTGATGAAACGATATCATTTATCTACATGGGAGTTAATTGGGTAAAAGATAGAATAACATAGATGTTGCTGAATTGGCTCGGAAATGCATCTGTAGTTTTTCGGACATTAAAGAATGAAAACGGCAATAAATATAAGTGGTTATTTGCTCGAATGTTTAGCTTAAAAGCTATTAGCAATATACTTATTGCAAAAATATACAATGCAACCATAATTTTCAGTTTGGTTGTTCTCAAGCAACGTATAGCAATTTTTAAATGCAATTTCTGCATTTTCTATGTGTCCTGTGAATTCTTTTATTTGACAAGGAAGAATATTCCGTATATCGGCACAAGGCCTGGATACAAGTGCACAGTTTCTATCATTCAGATCGTTTGCTGTGAGTTATTAACGACCGACTGATACAATAAAAAGACATCACTATAGATAGACTAATTAAAACCCAATATTATCAAGATACGAAGAAGCAGGCTAAGTTAACAAAGGCATAATCCACAAGAATACACTGGTGATATTTTTGGCAATGAAATGAAAGAGTCCCACAACGACTGGATCTGTTTTCATTGCAACTTTAACATTTTTGTGAGTCAAGTATACAAATCATTAAACCTTCTAAAGCAAAACCTCTCTGATCTTCAGCTTGTGATAAATCGACGAATCCTTACCTGAGTCGCAAGAAACACTGCAGCCAGAAGACATCATATCCCAATCGAATTGCTTGGGTTTTGGTATTTCTGCTTTCTTTTCCTTTAAATTGTAATATTGGTATTTGCTTAAACAATGGGCATTCCCTAGGCATCTGTCTTTGACTACTCCCCTCATCAGAGCCCGTAATTGCATCAACTTACTAAGAACGTGCTGGATATGATCTGTACCTAGAAAAGACATGAAGACTATTCCTTATTCGTTAATTTGATTCAATTCTGTAAATTAAATGATATTTTTGACCTAATGCAAGAAATTTCGCTCAATTTGGCTCAAACAACCAAATTGAAAGATCTTATCATTAAAAGGAATTCTGAGTTGTAGTAGTAATGCCTGATGGAAAACGTAATCTACTAATAAATATACAAACCAGGATAATTTTTAGAGAAATGGACATGCTTTAACTTAGAAAATATTATCCTGACGTTTCGAAAAAACAATTGGCATCTTCACAGAAGTCATAATATTCTGAGGTATGAAATTTGTCTGTAATCATAGCTGGTCTAGATATAAAAGTTCTCATCTGTAAAATAGATATCTAGACTTCGTGTTACAGAAGACTTAGCAACCCATTCAGTAAAACTTTGATGAACTGCGGCACAATTTAAAATCTGGCCATTGTTTCAGTAAGACGATTGAGATGATTAAGGTACCATTTAGATCACGTGCGGAGATAACAAATATTTTCACATTTCTGATCGATGTACGTGTCTGTCAAAGATCCATGTATCACAACAAGTTGCTCAGTCCTATTTTAAAGAGCTGAAAAAATGACTATTTCTGATAGAGACATGGAGATCAATACAGTCTAACGATGATATTTCTATATCCACAGATGACTAAGTACTTTTTAAAAATTAGAGCATGAAAAGATGCTTCTGGAAATTAGAAAGTCATAGATTTAATTGTAGGTGCTGCTACAATAGTTGAAGCAATAAAAGTGGAAGTTTCGAACAAATCAGGTGGTGGTAGGAATTTTATTCATAGAACATTATAAAGCAACTCTTGCTCGTCCTACCAATCAGATAGCAACGGGACTAGCCAAATGAAGGAAAATACTATTTCACGTGCTCGACAGCAAAGCGAAATCCCAGCGCAAACTGCTGTACCAAGCTGCAGATTCACAAGCGCCAATCCCACTAAGTGCGATGATCCGTGAACTCTCAGCAAAGGATTAATTCATTATCACTACGTAAAGTATTCGTAACTATCAATTTGCCTATGTCAAGAAAGCGATTACAATCAAAAAAGATGTTTGTTTAATCCAGTTGTATTTTTGCATTTATCTGAATTCATTAGACTGGCTCCTGAGCTCAAGTATTCAGCTCTATTACGATTCAGAACTTTTTGTTTCCATATACAAATAGAAAACGAGGCACGCTGTTTCATTTTAAAAGCACAGTTAAAATAATCGCTTTGTTTTAAGTATTTATGAAAAAAATTTCACTCAGAGTTTGCCCTGAATTCTGAAACCAAGGGCAATTCGCAGCTGCAAAATGATGCCTGCATTACAGTACACATTTTGTCAAAGAGTTGCAAATAAATATAGTCTTAAAAAAGAGCATAAAAATTCTATTAAAGAATCTTACCTTCTGTTACGTCAATGGTTAAATAAACATTGAAATCATTTAAAAATTAATGTATGAAATATCGAACTCCTAACGATGCACATAAATTTAACTACACACAAATACAAACTTTGTCCATAATCTTCTTACCAAGTAACAAATCCGCCGACAAATTACATGCAACTCTTACTTACATACTTAGTACTAGAAATTAACTTAATGTCACTACCTTTTTAATGAGCTAGTAAATACCTGATCGGGGTTCATATATTATTTAAATCACTATTATTCTGTTTTTTCTCCTGTCTTTCGTAGTTCAAAGTGTTGAAGAACACTGAAAATGTACACGGGAGTCAGGTCCGTTAACTCGTAAATTGTAGATGGTTTGATGAAACATTGCACTTAGAATCTCAACACAAGCACACACTGCGATTCACTAAACAATAAGACAACAACTAAGAAGCAAAAAACTCCTCTGCGTAAAACAACAAGTAAAATACTTTTACCAGAATCATTTGCCAGTGAGTCCATATTTTCTGTCACGATAGTCATATTTCGTCTATTGGCGTTTGAGACGCTGCTGCCATGATTTACAAGGATCAATTGATTACAAGAACTTCCATCTCCCCCACAAACACCACATCGATCCGATTTTTCCTTTGATCCAAGTATCATATCACATCCAATGCTCTGGAAAAATTTCAAGAAGATAATTGTCCAATTTTAAAATTAACACTAAATTGCTTTTTGTGTTGTAAAACGTTTTCGCCAAATAGAATCTCGCATGCTTTAAGCCTATTATAATAGATAGAGAACCGCGGTGGTATAGTGGAGAACAAGACGATCTTGCAAGCCAGAGACTGCCATTGGTTAGAAAACAAAATAGGATCCCACTTTCATGCAGAGCTCACTTCCATGTAAGTTCTCTAACCCTGGCAAGGAAATCAGTTATGCTCTGTTACGAGTATGCTGCAAAAAAGTATTTAAGGAAGAGGGGCGATTGCTCACGTCCTATATGTTTTGATTGCAAACCGCTTGTTCTAAGATCTAAGATCCTTTTACATCAGATCGGCGTGATCGACTGTCATTTGATTAATACTTGCCGAAATTCTTCCGGCAAATAGCTAATTTGTTACTCGTTTCTCTCTGGAGCGACGAAAACATCTTTGCAATGCCGAACTGTAAGGGGCCATTCAAAAGTTACGTAACTCACATTCAGACGATATTTCAGACCTTTCCCTTTGTCACACATCGTAATACAAGGGTCAACCCCCCTCTTTGTGAAATAGCAAAACAATATCATGACCCTCCACATCCCCCTTAAATAAGATTACAAAAAGTAACACTGCACACATAAAGTCCATTATTGATTGCCATTAAAATCATTGAGTACGTCAACAATCAACAATCACAGGAGGAAGCACAAAATCCCTCAAATTTTCAAATAATACAGCAGTATTGTTTCTAATCACGTTATCAAGATAGAAATTTTGATGTAGAATAAAATCACAACAGCTTGTGAAACGAGGAGTATAGGGAATAGATTTTAGATGTTTTAAAAAGTTCTTGCTACAGTTTATATTGCTAACCATCTTTTGTTACGTATTAAAGAGACCTCTACCTCCCATCAAATCATCATAACAAAATGTCATAAGAAACGAGTACCCCGTTCCCTTTAAGTCCTTACGTATTTTGAATGGCCCCTAACGTACAACCAGCCCAAATAGGATTAAGAGGGATGCTATGTCTATTTGTGAATTTGCTTATACAGCTCGGGAAACTGGCAATTTGAGAGCATAACGCAAATGAGATATATTGAGATATAGCCTTTAAATTTTTTACTTTGCCTTTGCGAGGATGTTCTAAACCATCTATTGATAACAGGAGTGAAATTAACGCTTATTCATTCCTGATGCTCCTCGCAGATCACTTTAGACTAGAATAATACCCTAATTGCTCTCCTTAACTTTATAGCTCAGTTCGTATATTTACATTGTACGGTCAAAGTGTCCAGATCGGTTATTATTTTGACACAGATTTGCCTTTTTCATAAATTCTAACAAGTTAATTTTTTACAAATGTAGCTGCATTTTGTCCTGGTATTTTTACCCAATCCAACGCCTACTCCTTTTGATGCTGAAATTTACCTTACAAGAGAAACACCCGGATTTCAGATCCCGTGGTGCATTTTCAGTAAGGTGGGAGACAAGCCAAGTCATCTAAGTTAGTTAAATTAACACTACTGAATAGTTTGTGTATTTTCTTATATCTCTGGCAACTAATTAATCCTCATATCATCTCGACGTTGTGTTCTTGAGAGAAGAAGCGAAGAGTGGTCTTACCTTGCATAATCCAGATATACATCTTCCTTGGACATTGACTGAGAAATCGATGCAGTCTGTTCCGTCTTTTGCTATTCCAAATACTTTTACTTTTGCGGGAGCAATATGAGGTCTGCACTTTAAGGTGCATCTAGAATCTAAATTAAGCGGTAAAAGTGATACCATTACCCAAAATCTGTATTTTAGAAGAAAACACAAGGAATTTTAAGAATCAAAGAAGTCTACTTGTTTGCATTTGACTCTGCAATATTCAGTTATCATAGAAAGATGTGGAGGAAAGTCACTTCAATAGAAGGGCTGCTTCTCTTTGGACAAACCTATAGACGATGCCGACCAGAGGGATACCTGGGTTAGCGAATGCATTCACCATTTCGTTAGCTCGAGGCGGTCTCGGTTGGTTGCTTGCAAGGTAACCAGAAGGTTTCAAGTCTAGTCCCATCAAGTAAATGCACTATTGTAATTTATCAAAATTGAAGCTTTGTAATACTCTCACACTAGCCAGCTGTTTTAAGAAAAACACATCTTGGGTAAAGAATGATAGAAAAAGGTATGAAAGAGAATACCAGTAAGTGGTTCACCACTAAGACTATCATTTTATAAAACCGTTCGTCTATACCGATTATTTGGCAATGATCTTCAACTATCTAACTAATGTAGAACCGTGTTGTCCATGCGTCTAATCGCCAAAATGTCTTTCATCCATAAGAAGAACATAGTAACCTGGTGACCTTCGTCGCTATTTGCGTATATGAGAGTGATGCCGACTAAACTAGATGCTACTTCTAAAGGCTACCCATATCCAATAAAATTGCTTGCATTGTCGACCGTGATATAAACAGAATGAGATAAAATGGCATTTAGTTTCCAAGGAGAGAACAGAATGTAAATGATATAAAAAACCTTTATTTTTCCTTTAACTAAACCTTATCATTCTTTTTAAAACATAAGCAACAATATTGCTTTATGTGAGTATTTGCTTTTCAAAGTGTTGTATGTTTTTTTCAAAGTTAACCAAATTCAAAGTTCGATAGCTTTAGAACGCTGTTATTTGACACCTTCTATCTTCAACATTACGTTTAGTTCATTGTATATAAGCTGTGACAATATCGTGGTTATATTTATAGCACTTTGTACAGTAGCTGACCTCGTAGGTGCAATTCTAGTTGTCTATCGCGGGCCTCTCACGACTTGGAATAGAATCTATCATCTATTCCACAATAAGTAAGAACAGAAACAAAGTATCCAGTACTAAAACAAGAGATAGGCCAATATACGTTTCCAAACCAAATTAATGTTTGTAGTCGATAGATTTCCAATTGATTAAGTCATAAGTCTTTTATCTAACCCTTGCCCCTGCATAACAAGGTAATAATGCAGCGTACCCGCACCTCTGAAATCAGCACATGAAATTTCAGTCCACCCTTTAAACACTGCAGTGGTAGGGTCCCAATTTTATAAAGGATATAAACATAATCGTTTACATATACGTATTGTCAATCCATTGGATATTGAACTTGTTAAGAGGCATAAACATTGTCTGATTTGGAACTACTGAATAACAAAATCCAACTCCGTCATTTAAAATACAGATCTCACTAGTCAAGTTCAGTATTCACCTTTTCTTCAGTAATGGTAAACTTGAACAAAATATTAAGCAAGATCTTTACTATATTCTGTTAGCATCTGTAACGCCAACTAGGACTTTCCTGCAGAAAAAAACGCGTGGTCAGTGTGCAGACTTAAACTTACACTATACCTGCAGCTAATGTCAGAGTATTGTTAGCAGAGTTAGTCTGAAGATTAGCAAGCTTACAAATAAGCTTAAAATTGACTCCGTTTTATCGAGATGTCGATTCTTGACAAAACGTCACCTACATTGAACAATGTTTCGCAGTTACTTGCATAAGTAGCGAATAGCAAATGATGTTTTCTTAAATCACTTCCTGACTGGTCCTCGATCACGTTGCCATGACTTCGTTTAAAAAGTAGCTGCTAAGACAAAAGTATAGAAAATAAGTCTATATGATTTACATCGGATAGATGCCACTGTCATTTTGTATTGTTGCACCATAAATCATAACCAAGTACAGTCTGTACGTCCTCGTGCTCGTCTTCTGTCGGAAAAAGGTCTAATGTGTGCCCATGGGAATATTTTATCAGTTTACTTCCTTGAGCAAATATACTTTATCTGCAGCTTTGACACTCAAGCCCATCGGTTGTGCCAAAGTACATTGAGAGAAAATGTAAATAGCGTGACCCTAAGAGAATGTAGAGCCCCAGGTACAAAACATGGAGATGAAGCAAGAGAGTGATCTTGCAAAGCTTCTGTTGTCCTTCTTTCGTGACAATTCTATAAGCTAAAAACCAAGAGCCATCCCGCAAAGGGAATGATAATGCGTTATGTTGCAAAAGACTTGAGGTAGGGAAGTGTTAAAAGGTCTCAGCAATCTTGAAAGAGACCAGCAGAGCTCTTTGCATGGTATCAGTTATGGTAATATAAAAGATTCATATATATATATTATATTTGTATATATATATTATATCAGAGCTCGGTCATCCATGTTTATTAAGTGTACATAAACAAGAAATAAAGACTTTGTAACGTTTCGAATAATTCTTCTTCAGAAAACTGAGAAGTTTTGTGAAGAAAATTTATCCGAAATGTTAATAAGAGACAAAGTTAAATTGAATTACTACAAAAACGAATTAAAGCAATAAGATTTATTATGCTTTTATGGCATTTAATATCAAGTATTTTTATTGCTACATCGTAAAATAATCTACAGGCATGCCAAAATGTAAATCAAGGATAGGGGCCATCGAGAGACTGTCTGGGCCCCAGAGTTGGTCTCTGAATGTGACCATGCAGAAAAAAAAATTAGACCACTCCCTTTTATCATTGAGCCACGGCCTTCTATAGAAACGCCCCCTTATACGTAGTTAAAAATTTAAATTTTAGACGGAAATGCTCTTCTTAATCTCACTTATTCAATCAGACATCTAGAAATAGTAAATTAATGGTTTTTAGTATAAGAAATCGATAACAAGTCCAGACCAACTGCGTATCTTATTTCTTGCGAGCCCCTCGAAGCCCCGGGGCCTGTGGTAATTACCCTGGCTATTCTCTCTCGGCGGTACAAAATGAAATAATCTAAAGATGTCTTCTTAAAAATTGGCTAGATAGCCAAAAGCATACTAACAGTGCGATAGAAGTTGATTAATATTTTGTGACAGGAAAATGTCCATTTGTTATGCTGTCAACAGTTTCGTAACGCAGGCTTTGGTAATATATTCCCTAATAAAAACTGCGCTGCCTTATACCCAATTTGGGTATTCCGGTTAAGAGACAAGAACATTCGGCAGTTATCTTCAATAGTTACTTTTAAGGAGCGGTCAGGTCAGTGTCTATGCCGTGTTAGATACCAGAAGAAAATGTACTGAAATCAGTCTTAACAAAGAAGTATCCTCTGAAAATTTTTGATGAGGATACAAAATATATGTTGAAAATTTACAAAGGCTCGAGGTTATCCATTATGTCTGAGCTACTTAGACTACATTAGAAGATACTACATTGTCTCCATTTACGTTCCTCTGGAGAGAAGACTCTAGTAATTTGAAACCACTTATATATGTGAGGGTCTTGCATGAAAACTGCACTCCTTTAATTAGTGAGACTTACTGCATCTAGATTATCATATAAATCTGTCTGATCAATATTTATTAGGATTATTGATACATTAAGAATACCTGGAGATCGCTAACAGACAAAACATTAAATGGTACGCTCATATATATTAGAATAAAATGAACTCGAAGAGGCCTTTGAAGATTTCAAATGGACCCAGTACACAAACCCCTTACGTTTTAAAGGATAAATCGCAGCAATAGGTGTAAAAATCTGAACGACAATATAGAAGTTCATATCTGTCTAACTGAGAATGGTATGTTATATGCATCAGATCCGTCTTTCAGATAGGCTTGGCATCGATGACCTATCCTTCCTCTTTCGTTAATGTAACTCCTGACATTGAATTTTGGATGAGAGGCACTACTATAATGGTTAAACAAGAAGGGTTTCAAAAGAGCATGTGACATTTTACTAAAGCGAGGCTAATGGAAAAGGTTACCACGATGTTTTAAAGCTGCATAAGTAATGTGCAATGATAAATATGTGACAGGTTGGTACTGGAAATATTCCTGTTCTTAAATAATTAGTTCTTGGTTTCTTAGAGTATAGTATAAACAAGATTTATCCTGGACTTTAGGAGAATACTTTGACGCTTATAACTGCGATGAAGAAGTTACCTAAATGCCACGATGAACGTTGACATAGCAAACTAATAGTGGCTTTTCTGAGCAAACGGATAAAGTGAAGACGAATTAGTACAAAGCGGAAAGAAATACAAGAAATTTGTCATGATCACATCTGCCTTACATATTTAGTTTAATCATTTCATGATTTAGTGACAGTGGCTCTTTTGACAATCGTTCAAAGAATTAAAATGACAAGCTTTTGTCCACATGGTAGCCAGTGTGGCCGTAGAGAAAGAGAGATCAATTAGATATATTTTGTGTAATGTCTTGCAAGCTTAACCTTACATCGGCAATGCACGACTCCTTGTACCTGTATACGTAAACGAATGTTTCCCATTTTGGTTGTAGTGTTAGTTGTGAGGGTTTAGCAAAGTTTGTAAGATATTTGTAATGTTCTACAAGGCAACACTCATAATGTGGGATTGCCTCGACAGTGTTTACATAGGAATCTTTGTAACAGTTCTTCAGTGTTCCGTAATTTCGTTGTCTGTATCCGTCGGTCCATTGTCGGTAAGCATCAAATTTGTTGTTTAATGAACACGTTTACAAATAACTATTGGAATAAATCGCAAAAGGACTGTTATTATAAACCAACTTTATCTTACTGTGATATTAAAAGAAATTTCTCTCCTTTCAGCCTCAAATTGTTAAAATATATACTACTGACGAGAGAGGGTCATTAGTCAAAGACTTAATAATATCATAGCATTCACAAGGAACCTACAGAAAAAGAGATATAAATATTTGCTGTTGTAGGAGTAAGAAATAAGCAAGATTAAAAAGCATATGTGGTCTGTTAATGTAACTGGCGACAGATGACAAAACTCGTCTTATCAATTAAAGAATAAGGACCTGCAAAGGCCATTATTTCTTTTGTTCTTCTGCCATTTAAGGAACAAGTAACAAATTGTATTATTTTTCAGTACTTTTGGCTTTCAGCCAGACACTTTCGTTACCACAAATTTAGTTTGCATACAATCGATTTCAATTAGACTACATACTGACCTTTTTCATCAGCAACCGTCCAGTTGGTTTGCTTGTCATCAAAAAATTCCCCATTGTGTCCTCTGCACTGCACTGCTCGAAACGAAAGAGCTCCTTTCGGACATGGCTTCGCAAAAACAGAAAATAGGGTCTCATTGTTACAAAGAAAGTGAACGCTGTTGTTAAAAGATTATCTTATATTGCTGCAAATTGGATGTGAACTAAAGGAATTTGATGTAACAGACATAGTAGTGTGAATTGTAAACGTAACTTATTTATGTGACGATCATTACCATTGATGATTACTAATAATAGCGAATTGTTCAATTATTGACAATAGCAATGTCTATGTTGATAGACGTGATTATATTGATGATGATAACGTCCTTATCGAAGGCAAGCACATGGAATATATCAAGAGTGAAATGATGGCGATAATATTTCCAGCTACAAATACAGGGACTATGAGGCCTAATAAACACGGTGAAACATTTGGAAAAACACTGTGAAAAATTTGGAAAAATATGGTGAAACATTTGGAAAAACACGGTAAAACATTTGGAAAAACACGGTGAAACATTTGGAAAAACACGGCGAAACATTTGGAAAAACACGGTGAAACATTTGGAAAAACAAGATTTTATAGTGTAATCGTCTCGTAAGACTGTTATTACTCGTCCATAATTAATTTACTAAGAAAAGCAAAAAGCCTCCTATGGCATAGCATTGAGGAATACTGCAACTGATTGCGAAAGTTTACGTTCTGCCGCCTACACACATTGTGTTTGTTCTTGAAAAATGTTCTTTTGCCGTTTAAGGTACTTCTATGAGCCAAACAAGGAACAGTTTGTGTTCCGATCGCAGTGTGTAGTTTTACGTATTTCATCATGGTCTATTGTTTATAAAATACGCTTACAAATAATTTAAAATATTTTGAAATTATCTACGACCTGTTATATTATTCAGTGTCTTTAAAACGTAAGCGTTCCATGCATTCAGAAAAAGATGTCACTTTGAGGCCTTTGGACCTTTTACCTTTTTCGAAAGCCCCACAAAGCTTGATAGGTTACCTTATTGTAAGAAATTTTCGCCAAAGAAATTTTTGCGTTTGAAGGGTCCAAAATCGGCAAATTTCGCGGAATTAATTTTCGCAATCGGGCTATTTCCACTGAATTTCACGGAATTAGTTTTCGCTATCCAGAGATGTAAGGAGAATTTTCACTTCATCAAATATGGTTGTATTCAAACATCATATGGTCCTTATATGCCCGTATACATGCAAAAATCAATCATTGTGCTGGTTATAAGCGCTGCCAGTGGAATTTTTCGAAGAGGTATCTGTCAATTAAAGTTTTCCAAAAATTTCGCGAAAAAATTCACGGCATATGTTTTCGCGGTCAAGAGTGCTGTGAGTTTCGCAGAATATATTTTCGCGATCGGGCAATTTTCCTTCGATTTCGCAAAATTTAATTTCGCGATTTTGCCCTAAATGAATTCCATGAAAATTTCTTGCATGAAAATTTCTTGCATGAAAATTTCTTGCATGAAAATTTCTTCCATGCAAATTTCTTACTACGAAAATTTCTTACAATAAGGTATTGGCTTTCTCAGGCTTACTACATTTAAAGGCCGGTTTCCACTTAAGCGAATTTTTCAGCGAATTCGTCAGCGATTGCAATCTCTTTTGTTCTTTCTAGGCATGGGAACATTGGCTAGCAAAATGTGGAAGTACAAAACAGTTCAACTACACAGTGAATTCTTCAGCGATTAGAATACCTTTTATTCTCTCTGAAACTGGGCGAATTTGTTTCTTTTCGCTGACGAATTTGCTCAAGTGTTCGCTCAAGTGGAAACCCGTCTTAAGAGGGAGGCAAAAACACTGATGGTCAACAAGACAACTGGAGTTAGTTAATCCGATTCTCCCTCCCTTGCTTATGTGTTTTCTATCATCACACGTCTGTCTCTATATTTTGTTCAGTTTTGACTGCATAGAAATTACTGTTTAGCAACGAGATTTCATATACCAGTGTCTGCCTTGAGAATCTAAAGCGCAAGGTATGTTACTTTCATAGTAAGCAAGACAGTTTCGTCTTAGATGTGGCAATTGACGAGATACAAGGATAAACTAACTTACTTACATTTTTGTTACATACTGTGTACTCGGCTGATGAGCCCTCGCAATATTTTCCACCATGTTTAGGCCTATTAATAAAGATAACGAATGCGTTAAGATATGGAGAATAATGATGGACATCTTGCCTCCTACACAGCAGATTCAGTAATGTCGAATCAGTAATGATATCAATGCGGGAGGTAACATTCTCTTTTCTCTGCAATCTGTCAGTTGTTATCGAAATTCTCGACAGGGTACTCGAAACGTAACTGGACCAAGCTACGATGATCACAGTACTTCAATGTATGAATATGCTGTTGATAATGTGAAGAATGCTACATTATTTATTTTAAACTAATAAAAGAAATTAGAAAAGCGGAATCTTGTAAACAATACGATTCAATTTATGTTTTATAGGAGGTAAAGCTATTGCCAAGTATTTTCCGTAAAACTAACTAAAGCCGAAGCACAGTTAGCGATTTTTCCCTGTAGTACATCATCAGCACCATCTCTATCTAAGAATAAATAATTTGTTACTTAACTTACTACACTAACGATAACCTATGTTCGTGCCCAAGCCCTCTGAGAATGCTGATCGGTGCATTTCTTGTAAACAAGAATTGATGTAGTAATTTCTACTTGTCGTTTTAGTAGCAAAAAGGACAATAAAATAGCCAAAATATATCGTTTGAGTTTCGTTTGTAATGACGCGGATTCGAGCTCGCAATCTCTAGCTTGCAAGATCGTCCTCTTATCCACTATACCACGGTGGCTCTATCTACCTATACATGCTAACAGGAAAATGGAAAGTCATTCACAGTAAAGAAAACATACTTCGGCGATTGACACTTTCTCTCTCGAAAGGCGATGCCTCCACCACAGGTTCGTGTACATGGTCTGAAAGTCGCCCAGGAAGACCAACCCCCATCCGTAATTAAATCCCCAGGGCTCCCTCTGTTTGTACAAACTCCATTTTTACACCACTAAGAAGAAAAGGAAAATTACCAATAATTATGGGCAGTACAAGATGATAGTTACTAGAAACTCGAAAATGAGAATTAAACGAGTTACAACAACACGACTGTTTCACAATTTCAACGGCTCTGATAATAAGGCTAAAATCAATTCAACATGTGCTGTAAATTTCAAAACAAACAATTGTACACAGTCTTCCACACATTCATTATTATGCATAAGTCTCCATGGGCAAGTGGTTACCCGTTGATGCTGATTGCGCGGAATGTCATCTGTTGTTATTGTTGTCGATTTTAAGCTTTCTTGACCAATTGCGACAGCGGCATTGCAGTCTACTTTGTTATGTCGTCTAGTCAATGACGCTTCGGCCGTTTATCCCTGACAGTACCGTCTCTCACCGCCACCGTTCTGGTCTTTACTATTCTGCCATTATGCATTCAACAAATGCGGTCGTGTTTTCCCATTTTATACTTCATTATTTCCTGTATTAGCCTACGCTGAGTACGAATCCTTTCCAGCACTTCTACATTTGTAACACGACGGTACCATCGGAAATCCAGAAGCCCCTGAGACTACATGCACTTAGGTCTTCGGGGGAACAGACAGTTTCAAGGACAAACAAAAGGTTTTGTTCTAGAATGTAACACTTAAGGTATCATAGAATTAACTTTTGGTCTGCGTTTTTCAACAATTCCTAGTTTACTCAATTTAGTAACTCCAAGCAAATAGATATATTAAAAGGATGGTAGAAGGAGGACGCTTGATGTTTACAACCGCAGGCGATATCAAAGTTGACATTTACATTAAACGACGTCTGAACATAATATGCGAACATGTTTTTCTGATATTCCTAATAATTGGAACATAGACAAAGCGTGTATTCTAAAATTTTGAAGACACATACTTAAGCCTTAAGCCCATGCCATCTTCAGACCTTAATAAAGTCATAACGTCCAAATAACAGTAAGCTTCCAAACACGCTGCACACATGCGTAGAAATATCCGTCCCTTCAAAACTTTTACAATGCAATCGTAATTACTACTACGGTCTTCATAATTTAGACATATCAAATAGGATCTACCCCACGTGGTGATCCTTAAATTCTTAGAGTGCTTCCATTTCAATGTAAATCAGTGATCGAGTGTGTGCACTTTCGACTTTTGCATGTTCCTAATTTTTGAGATCGAGGAGTTTCTGACAGCAAAATATTTTAAAAGGACTGTGTTTCTAATATTTTATTTATCCATACGTGCTTTTTCATGGTTGGTTGGTTAGTTAATTAGTTAGTTAGTTAGTTAGTTAGTTAGTTAGTTAGTTAGTTAGTTAGTTAGTTAGTTAGTTAGTTAGTTAGTTAGTTAATAGTAAGTTAGTTAGTTAGTTAGTTCGTTATTAAAGTCCTCAACTATACCACAATATTCTAAGGAATGTATCAAATTAAGAAGACCATTTTAAAATGGTAGCGGTATCAGAAACAGAAATTGCTTGCACGACTTGCTTCATGTGTCATAGTCTTTGAATGAAGCACACACCGTTTTCACCTCGTCTCTATTGCTCGCACACTAGCAATTTTAGTTTCCCGTTACACTTAAATAAACAATATTTTGTATGATGCCTACAAAGCGATGCTTTACATTTTTGCCTTCGTTTGTCGGTTCTTTTGTTTGTCCAAGGCATAACTTATAAAAGCTGCTGACGGCTTTTAATAAATTTTCAGAATATTAGAAAAATAGTCCCGGAACACATCAGTTGAATATTGGTAGTGATACCAATCACCATTTGTCATAATGCTAAAGAAGTTAACTGCTTTTTGGCGCTCTTTTCTCCTTTATTGCTTTATAGTTTGGTAATATTCGAACAACGTACGTGTGGTTACCTCAAAGCACGTGACGGAGCTAGAGGGATATCCTAATGGAATACAACGTTTCTTTTTAAAATATACAGAGCAGCGTTTCTTAATCATCACTTTATAGCAAAAAGAGACTTATTGAATTTGTAAACAAGAGGAAGGATACGCTATGGAAAACATTTCAGGAGGAGAAAGCAGATCATTGATACGACGTCATAGGCATCAGTTGAGATTAAATATAATTTAGGACATATGTTTACAAAGTGACAGGAACTCGAAGGATATATTGTTTATACATATTTTTTGACCTAATTTTCATTTTCATGAAATTTTGGTTTTGCACCATACCTTCTCATTTCCGCAAGGTGTTCCATCAATGGGTGGTCGTCCAGTTTTCAAACATGACTTGTCTGATGGATGGTTACATATCAATTCAGCACAAACCTAAAAGCAATATAAAATTTAACTTAAATGTACTGAAAAGAAAATTCCTTACTAGTACACGATATAAACATGACAATGGCAAGACAATTATTCATAATGCGAGAACAAGGAAAACGTATATATGTTGTTTCGCGATAACGTGAAAGTTAATCATTTTTCAAATTTGTTAGCACATATTGTTAGCTCTTCGTATTTGTCATATATGTCTTTCATAATTCTTGATATGTGCCAGCAATATTTAGAACGTCTTACGTAACAACTTACCTCTTCAAAATCGTCGTAATGGCAGAGTTTTGCTTCATGACCGGCTATAAATTTACATTGATCAGTTGCGTCAAAAATTTGCCCAGCATCTCGGTATAAATGAATGCGTTCTTCGTAAGCCGCAGGTGGATGGTCATCTAGGCAATCCGATTGCTTTGTGCTAGGAAAGACGGAGTAGTAATAAGTTACGGATATGGTATAAAATAGCAATCAAACAGTAGCTTGATGCTATACCAATACATTCCAAAATGCCTTACAATAGAAGGTCAGTAAGCATCTTAAACAAGGTTTACGTTTTTTATAAAAAGGTAAAAATTCCTTGCGGAGAATGCCTTTTTGCCACAATGTCAGCCAAAAAGTTGTAATTGTAAAATATTTTTGTGTGAAAGGAATTTCATCTGAACATATCGAGAAAACATGACTCCAAAATTAGCTAGCAAATAAAATATCGCACTTTCGTACCTAACATTTATCGTAACTAAACATTAAAGCTATAGGCAGCGTGTTTAACTCATAGCTAAGCGTGAGGTTCGCAGAAGAAAAATCAATTTGATATCATCCAACATAGCTTAACCACCACACCTCGTTGGGATATGTCATTCAAAACCAACAAAAACAACTGGATATTAATTGCACAAGAAAACTAAGAAGCGCCCAACGACATGACTTTTAAATATGACCACCCCACAGAAGCATACCTTAAAAACTGTTGAAGGTAATCCACACTACAGTCGGACCAACGGAAGAGGCCACCGGCATGTCCTCCTGATGGGTTCATGATATTGCTGCTTTCAACACACGCATTTCCAACACCATCGTGATCCATTCCAAGACTGTCAGAAGATAAATGTTTTTTATGAAGGATAGATAAGCAATCTACATGCATTTTCACGGAAAATGCAACGCAGGTTTGTTGCCATTCTTTTCAATGCAGGACACAAAAAGTGGAATTACTGATAATACCTAGCCATATTAAATCAAATATTTCTGCACTCTGTGCATATACTAAAGTATATGTTTCCAAAAGTAAATGCATCACTTGAAGCGTTTATTTTAGCGACCAAGAGGACAATAAACTAAATGCGAGAATCTGAAGTGAAATATTGATTGAAATTGATAGATAGATAGATAGATAAATAGATAGATAGATAGATAGATAGATAGATAGATAGACAGACAGACAGACAGACAGACAGACAGACAGACAGACAGATAGATAGATAGATAGATAGATAGATAGATAGATAGATAGATAGATTGATTGATTGATTGTTTGCTTGATTGATTGACTGTTTGCTTGCTTGATTGATTTACTGATTGATTGACTAGCTGTTGGACTAAGTGACTGCCAGTAACACTGATTGATCAACGGATGTGAATGTGTGATCCCGTGCGTGAATGTGTGATCAAGTGCGAGTGAATTCGTTGGAGAGTGAGTACACGAGTGAGTTTGCAAAGGGTACATTCATTACTAGGCATATTTTTGTGTGTGTACCTGTGTCCAGTTTGATGTGCCAATGTATACCCAGCCATAAGTCCGTTATCTTCTACCAGTGCAACAGATTTAGGAAACATGCACATACCACTAATATAGGACAATCCTAAAAGAAGATACAAACAGATGTTTTAAAGAGTTAATCTACTCAAAATTCAATATTACATATCCACAACTAAGCTGCATTCCAAGATATAAATAAGCTAAAATGTTGTTTCATTATTAATAGCAATTGCTTGTACTTTAAGAAATACGGCATGAAAAAAACAGCGACCCATTTACTTAAAGATGCTTGAAACAACTTTCTTGTCCTGACATTTAGCTATCCATACCGGGTATAAAATTAAATCTACGGCAAAGAATCGCTGTTAAAATAATGAGGACATCTTGTAAGTTTATCTTTACCACACTCTTTTTCCGTACTTCGTGTGCTGTCGTGGTCACTCCCTTGTCGATGTTGGCTTTATTGGAATAACAAATGTTAGTTTTTGAGTATTTACCGTCCTTTACTGATACAAAACAAACATTTGTAGATTTTCTGCCGAGGTAATTCTTATCATTACACGCATATACCTGTAATCTACTTCTAAAGGCTACAAAGAGATCGTGATATTTGTCACGTGATATTCTCGTGACATTTAATTGTTTGAGCATAACACGACCTAAAAAGAAGTTTAGCTTAAGCATCATCGAGTTGTCAGCTTAAAGCAAATTCAGGAAAATGCATACCTAGTGTATCGCAAGGTTCCTCTTTACTTTTGCAGATATCATACCTAAAATTTAAGGGAGAGTGTGATACAATAACTGAGCTTAATGGATCAAAGCAGAGGATAATGTAGTACTTTCAATGCTTTCCTGCTTTTCCTGGGTTTGCAATGATTCTTTCTAACTATTTTTATTTAACACACGAAAAAGCTCCCACTACACTCATTTCAAGTTATATTACACAGTTTATCACTTTAAATTGCTGTTGGTTTGATTTGTTGTTTATTTGAAATGCCGAAGGTCTGCTCTAGCTGCTAGTTGGCTTTGTTATCGAAACGCGTGTCGGGTAGGATAAAATAGCAGTGGCGACAGGAGTTACTGCTATTTGTGTGATATCATGAAAATGAGGGAAATAAGCATTGAGGTGGCTTGGTAGGAGTGTTCTACATTAAATATGATCGAGTGATTATGGAAAGCTTTAATCTGTAAAATGGAAAACACCACACTAGATTTCTTTTGCTGAAGTATGACATAATCAAATCTGTATGTACGCAAGACTACTAGTCGGGGTTGAATGGATTGATTACTATCAAATTTCATACGTTCTTGAGTATGTAGTAAATAGTAGTGGCAAGCGTCAGGTTTGATGTTAAAGATAGTCTGATAGTTTCATAAAAGTAATAATAGCAAAGTAAATGATAACAGCTAGGCTGCACAAAGTTGAGAATCGGCATGGTAAGAAAGTCGGGGTTATTTGAAAGACTAAAATTTTGTACGAAAGGGAAGGACTACAATTTGGGTAGCATATCTGCATGATTCTGCGAATTGTAGGTAAATGGATATTTCACAACGTAATATAACCAGTGCAAGTTTTCGTAACAACTACAGTTCTTTTAACAGCTTCCTAGAAGTAATTTTTCATCTAGAGAACAAGCACCTTGGAATCGGCAAGTCTTAACTGCAAAAATTCTTACCTCATAATCTTTTGCTAATTACTGTAATCAAAAGTTGCAATCAAAAATCTGTTCGAAGATGTTTCAGATACGTTTCCCATATATGTATCGTCAAACAGCTTAAAAATTGGTAATGCGCTAGTAAGCTGTCTCACGTTATTCACAAATGTATCGCACACTTACTTGGTTAAAAGGATCCCATAGTCAAAGTCTAATGATCGATCTTCCATATCACGAGTCCTTCCTGCCCAAAGGCCAAATGATGACAGGGTCCGCTGCGCATGGTGGGAGATGTGCAAGTCTTCCTAAGAAACAAGATACACGATTGTTGTGAAGGAAAATTGTTAACCTAATGATATCAGATCTATGTCAAAGTCCAACCAGAAGTAAGTTATTAAGTAAGCATTATTTAACATTAACTAAATGTTACAGAAGTTATTTTTACCTAAATTTTATATTCTATGACAGTTTTTTGCAAATAAACATGAGTCCTTTTTTCCTTTTGAGATTGCACTTACTGCACTCAAACCACTATCCTAGGTTCTTGCTAATAATTTGGTCCAAATGAAGATGGGATTTACCGAAAGACCTTATTTAGGATGATTACTTTTTGTAAGAGATCGTGTGGCGTAGCAAATTTATCATTTGCTGCTGCTTTTAACAAGAGACCATAATGCAGTAACAATTACTAAGGACTCACCTGAGGTGCCGTTAGAATTTGTATCTTTGAAACGACCAGATTGATCGAATTCGGCCCAATGCTTGCATCTCGTAATATACCATGCGCCTACGATAAACGGCAAAGTGTATTTGACACACAATAACTTTACAATAAGAGGAGGAGAGAATTGATGAATCATACGTTAAATGAGTACGCGTGAAAAATATAATAAAAGTGGCTTTTGATGTCGAAAATCATTATAAAGGAATGACTAGCTTTTGTTAATTTCTAATCATACACGTGTTCTGCCTTGAAAAGAAAGTTGGTTTAGTTTATAGCTTTTTGCATCTAATTCCGAAACTACCTTATTACATATAACTATATGCTGTGTTTTTAGTTAATGTAGACTTTCAGGGCTAAACTTAGAAGAATTTATAAGCAAATACGTTTAAGTAGAGTATTTATTAATATGAGTGAAAATATGAGGTCCATTTTGTTTAAATGTATGTTTTGTACCATATCACTATTAAGCAAAGTAACGCCGAATGTAACGCCATCATGCGTAAAATGGAAGCTATGTTTGCATATTTCGTCACACCACATGGCAGTCAGAATGTACATTTGTCAGCGCAGAGATTACTTTTAAAACATTCTAAAGCTTTAAACGATTTCTAGTCACGGTATAAAAACTTTAATACCGACCTGCCTTATTAAGACAAGCCAATGCAAGCAGCTTTGACAGAACTCTGCCGTGCTACTGTTATTGCCAGAATAGCAAAAATGCTGCAGCCAGCATTCTCTTGACGGGATAAACAAAACTAGACAAGGACTTCTCTACCTCTTTGTTACAATTTGCTAAGGACTTAAACAAGTTGTGAGGCACAAAGTCCTGACGAGGATTGCTTATGTGCAGTGTGATCTTTGTTGTTCAGAGCGAATTATATAACTTATCGAAAAACAATCTTAGTCATGAAACAAAATCACTACAACCATATAAGGAGAGAACGTCTCATTTTTCAGGCAATAAAGACGCTCAATGCGTTTAAAATAGTGGAAATCACAATAGAGTGTACTTACAATATTCGCTACAGTCAGTGCGTATTGTTTTGATGCGTCTACACCATAATATTGTGCAAGTTTTTGGTCGACGACAATTAGTGATTCAATGGTCTTTTCTCCTTGCTTTCCAGAGACTGTTCCCCTCTTCCAATGCACATGTTCTGAAGTATCTGCATCAAAAACAAAAATGATTTTTCTTATCCGTAAATCTCCAATTACCTACAAATAACAGAGCTAATAAACGTGGACAGTCAGTAAGTATGCATTTTAGTAAGTAAATTGTTATGTTTATAGGAGCTAAAGGCTAAAATCTATAGACAAGGCATTTTAATCTGTTAGACCAAATATGCGCAAATACCAATTCTCATAAAGATAATACCAAAACATCAAAAAATGGTGTTTACCTGCGTCAGTGAAGCTATTATAATGCTCACTCAACAGACGTATGCATACATTCATGTGTAGTACTCGTCACTAGAGCACTAAAACAATAGCCGGATTGCAAGGAAGCAAAGTGAATTCGAACTATCAATGTTCCAACCTACCTGACGCTTAGACACAAATATTTAAAAAGGGACATTCTCTGTGATCGTAAACCCCAGGCTAAGGTTGCATAAGTAAAAAATTCATATATTGTTATTTGTTTTATCTCATCAGACACACTAATGCTGTCATTCATATTATTCATTTGTACAACACTACCATAACAGCTGCATTACCAATAAGCTGAAAGGAATTTGAAGATGCCTCAGTCTTATTATCCCTTTGTCAACATCACTTTGAGCTTCCCTTACATTAAACTGGTTTAGTCTCTCTTCAGTAAGTTTTCCAAATTTCATTTCTTTACCCAACTTGGCCTTGTGTATAACAAATATTAGTTTAACTTTCTTATACTTTGCAATTACTCTGTGATGTTTTCTATCCGTAGTATAAATAGTGTTAGCTAACCTTCAATTTATAGACCAAAAATAAAGTCAACAACAAAATTATCCTACTAATAAATATTAAGAACCAGGCTGATAATCTTCTAAGAAAGAAGCTTTTCACTTGGCTTATCAATTGCTACTGTGTTAACTAAATATCATATTTATCCTTGAAAGACAAAGAAGAAGCTAGTAATGTGCATCAATCAACTCGGAAAAACGAACGCAAGAGCAAAAGTCTGCAGATGTGAAGTCGTTCAGGTCACTTTCCATGAATCGTCTATCGCCTCCAAAGTTGACTCATTGCATAATTAAATGGAAAGTGTAAAACATTCGCTCTCAATGCAAACAAGTAAACAATGTCATAACTGCACAAATGGTTGGTTTTGAAGTGAGTGGAATCATTTCCCTTACCAATCAGGTTTTGCTATTAGCAGAGTGAAATTCTTTGCAAGACGTTTTTTCTCGTGAGCTAAGATAGGTATGACAAACTGCAATCAAACTTTTAATTTTCAAACTATACTTTGTATTATGAATGCAATCTGTCATTACAACTACTAACCAACTACCTAGTAGACCTGCAATTAAAAAATCACTATCTTAGTGTAAAATGAGATTTAAATTGGCGATATGTACCATAATAGGCAACAATATGTTAAATATCATAAAGATGTTATGTACTTGTAGCTTGTTAGACACTACATGGCATCTAGTTAGCCTTTTACTAATTTTATTAGTATTTGATATATTTACAAACAGTTATACCTTCAATTCCGCAATACTCGTGTAAAAATGTCGCTCTTTTTTGCTTAGAGTCCTTTGATAAAAGTGGAGCATGTTGTTGTCCATCAAACTTAAAACGTTGTAAAATATGTGGTGTCGGGGAATGTTCAATATTTTTGTTTCGCTTTTTATTTCCCTGTCCCAAAGCAGGCTTTATGAAGTAACGCTCGAACCCGCTCTCTATTATACCTTCCTGTATAACGGAAAGAAAGTACAGGTAAAGTAACTAGCCAAATCTGGTACCAATTGCACGAAAATGATAGTCCTTCACATAAATAAAATAGGATTCCGATACTTGCTGGTATGACAAGAAATTCCATTGCAAAATACTAAAAGACATAAATGGTTAAGGATTCAGAGGAACATTTCGTTATCTACTTAATTAGGATTCCGCAACTTAAGGATACAAAAAGGAACACAATCACAAAAAGAACAAAAAAAATCAATACTTGAGGATACCAAGAAGAAATTTAACTAGTTGTGAACTCTCCACTGAAGGATTCAATAAGGAACATCAATCGTAAAGTCAAGTAGCAATGCTGAAGATTCAAAAACAAAACATTATTGACGAAAATATTAATGCTTCGTCTTAGAGAGTAAAAATTTAGTCTTGAAAATACAAGAAAGAAGACAGTCACAAGAAAATCCAAACAAACAATACTTGAATATACAAAACCTAAACTCAACAAGCTCTGAAAGTATTAATGTTTAACTAAAGGGTTCAAGAAGGACATCAGTCATCAGTTCAAGAGTACTTTGTTATTTGCGAAAATGTCAATGCGTTTTCTAAGAGTCTAAGAATTTAGTCTCACGCTACTCCAGTAAAACGCGGGGAATATGAACCTTTAGCAATATATGGAGTAAAGTGAGTGATTTGATAGCAAAAATTTTCTCTGTATTGGTTTGTCTTTATAGGTTATATAGGAAGCCAATATACAATATTACTTACGAGGCCATTACACTGGCTAATCGATACCATCGATGTTATATCATTATCGATTTTTCCATTATAATAGCAATCTGTATTAAGAAATTCCCGTCTTCGTCTTCCGTTAGGGCCTAGAACTTCAACATTGATCCTTGGCCTAATTAATCTCTTGTTTAATTCTAAATGAATGTTAAAGTCTCTTTTAAATGCATGAAAATGTATTCTAACTGAAGAGTTAGGATTTTGTCCATGTTTGTTATACTCAGCTACTCGTTTGCTTCTTACAGCTGAGAGTATCGTAGGATATATAACAACATACTCTTCATCTCTTTTGACGACAGAACCTAAAAATTAAAAGATCACAATTAAAACTTTGGTATCCTCTTCGCAAAAAATTGAGCATAAACCAAGTCTCGATTAATTGCAAGCGACAGACAGGTAAGCATAAATAGATAGACAGACAGATAGATATATAGATAGATAGATAGACAGACAGACAGATAGATAGATAGACAAACAGATAGATAGAAAGATAGATAGATAGATAGATAGATAGATAGATAGATAGATAGATAGATGAGAATACGCAAACTCAAATTGATGTTAAAGAAGAAGAGACATCCATTAGCTATGAATGTATCCATTCTTCATGTCTTAAACAAAATAAGTTTTTCTTTGTATTATTGTTTTATCCTAAGTCCTTCAACTCATTGATGAAATCTGTTGACATTTTACCAAATATCCTAAGAGTGCTGATTGATAAGTTGATGAAATTGGCATGATGAAATGATTTTTATGCTCTTTCATCAGGTTATCGTAAGTTTGTTGCCTAAATAGGAAATTATTATCCAGATTTTGTTCAATGCCAACAGTCAGTTCCAGGATCTATAGGCATTTACTAGATACAGATAAGCGAAGGTCGACGTAATTCGTGTCTAGTTCTGACTGTGGGTCTGAAGTGCCCAGAAATATCAGCATAGATGGCAGTTCTCATTGCAAATTCCAAAAAAAGAATTATTGAAAGTTAGAATAGAGACGTGGCGCTTTTAAAGTGACCCTGTTCAAGGTAAACTTTGCAACCAGAGACTACATAATGAAGGAGCACGCATTAAGTAAAGAGAGCAATCATCAGTAGAAGAAATATTCCATTAAAAGAGATCCGATTTTTGAATCTTTTTATACAGGGAACTGTGAAACTAAAATGCTTCTGGGGATGTTACTTTGAGTGAACGCCCAGAGAGTAGTAAGAGTGGTAGTGCAAATAATCATAATTTCAGCAAAGATATTGAAATTTTGTTTGTTGGAGGTTAAATCTCCAACACGTTGTTTAGGTGCATTTATTATGCAGAATATTTGAAAGAAAACTTACCCCTTTGAAAGACGCTATCCTCATTGTTTGAGCCAGTGGCTCTGTGTCGTATTACTTCGCAAAGTAGAAGCTGCAAGCAGCAAACTAACAATAGTCGCAATGACATAATAATCGATGCTTTTAATAAGTTATATATTTTCTATAAACTAATCATAATCCATTGAAGGCCAACAATCGTTAGTCCTTTCTGATTCCATATTGCTACTGTTGTTCTTTCCATCTTCCTAATGTTGACGGATATCAATAACCTGCTAATATCCTGAATCGCTCGATGACATAAATAGCTTTTTACTGCTCACTTTGTGATGTAATCCAACTAAATGACCCACTCCACACTTTGCCAAGGATGTTTACATCGTCACTTATTCCCAAGTGGTTGTAGGCACACTTGAAAAATAAAATATATTAAATTATAGCTAGATCATTGCTTAAATAAAAGTCAAATCTCAATTTGCAGTATGGTACATGGAACTTCAGATCATGGTACTTTGTTTGTAAGACATTCAAATTCTAATTTTTATCCCTATTATTCACTGATTTGCTTCTATTTTTGATTCCTTAACATACCAGTTTAAGTATATCAAATATATTACGACAGCAAAACTTGCAAAAACATTAGCAAAATTTGCCGGACACAATATTTACAATTTCAATAAAAAGGAAGATATGCGAGATCTTTAGTTGGACTAAGAGTCTCAGTAGACATATCGAGGAGACAGCACCCCCTATGCTAAAGAGATACGCTTTGCAATCGTATCATGTCAAAATGCTTTTTATGGAAGAGACCTTTGAATGGTGGCAACTATCCCAAACGCACAAAAAATGTCCCGGATAAAAACCTATCACCATGGCAACGTTTAGAAGAATGGTCGAGTGCCCAGAACACTCTTCAATGACCATCATATTAAAGTTAGCTTATTTTAAAGAACTTATTAAAGGACTGTGAGTTTCATCTTAAAAGTTAATTTTAGAATTCTCTATTAAAACATGCCAAGGTTTGAACAAGATATATGAGAATATACTTATTTAAATTGAGACGCTATCGCGTTTTTATTGACTGCGATGCATATCTTTGAAAGGCATTATATTTTGATAATAACAAAGCTGTTCCGGGAGTTTGGCCCTTTTAAATCTGATGGATTTAATGTCATATGGAATTTCTTTCTAGAAGTTAAAGAATGTCACTGTTGTGTATCTGTCTTGCATACAGTGTCGAAGAGGAGAAAATAAACTGTAGATGTATTAAGAACTTATGTCTGTGGAGTGAAAAAATATATAATACTCGTGAGTGGAACAATAGCTTAACTTACAATCACCGGACTCAAAAGGCAACTCCTGTGCCATCACGACACAAATGTTTATGTCCAAAGTCCTTCCTATCATCTAGATGTACATTGCTCCTAATTATAATTACTATATAAAGTATTACGTTTTTCTCCCTTGTATGAGTGCTTCATGTCACAAGCATCGATAGAAAGACGAACCAAATATTTACAAACTACAATTTCTTCAGAGACATAATAAATACAACTAGGTCAGTTACTAAAAGGCATAGAGCTACTGATTACGTTTAGAACACAGTGAGACAAAGAAGGAAAATGAATTGTTCAATAATGTCTTTTGAGATAGCAATCCGAATTATATGCACCCCAAGAGCGCAGATGTCCGCCAAGCCAATATTATTCTTCAAACAACAGAGGTCTTTCCCATCAAGATTTCCATGCTAGTCAATTTCATGAAGATATCGTAACCAAATATGGTAACTGGGTTATCCATCACTAGCACTATAAAGGTTTTATTACCGATTTCATTCAGACTGTACCCCCCAAATTAATTTTTTTTACTTATCCCAGGTCGAAGACGCACTACATATTTCTAGAAATCCATCCATACGTTTTGGAGTTATCTTGCTAAAGAACAGACAGACAGAGAAACAGACAAACGAACGATCACTAACAAAGTCATGACATCCTGTAGAAGGTAAATATAATAGTAATGCTCTAATCAGTATATCTGCTAATGGCTACTCCCCATTGAAGGATATGTTCTATCCATAGTTATGTTGTTTATTGACGCTAATCCTTGCCACTTAACTATGCAAAACAAATCACCTGATCATGAAATCCGTTTACTAAATATAATTCCACGCGGTCATAAATTTAAGGTCTTGGATTTTCATTTCAAGAGTCAAAAGTCAAGTCCACCAAGTCTTCTGCATCATTGCTACTCGTGTAAAACACTTAATGTTTTAGAAGCGTTTTTCGTCTCCATTTATTTATTTGAGAAAGAGTGTTTTAACCTCACCTCCCCACAAAAAAAGGTTTAGAGAGATTACTTACAAATTTGGGTTCAGTTGCAACCTTGTAAACAAGAGTAACAAAAAAGCAACGTGTTTAGTATGGTTCTACATGAACGATAACATCATATTCCCTATACATCATAGAAATTGCATTGGAAATTGCACAGTTTGCAGAAAATGTACTTAGAGCAAGTTCATGTAAAACTATGAGAATCTTAAGCTAAGCAATTTTGTTTCCACACTTCATCCCGCGTTTTTAACCAAAGAAATGTAGATGGCATTCCATTCAATGGCATCTACATTTCATTGGACCCAACCAATGTCTATAAACACAGTACAATTTTGCAGAGTATGAAATAAAGCAGATGGGTTCAAATCGGAAAAATTTAAGGTTTGTATTTCGTTTACCTTACAATTAATTAGTACCAAAGTCTGTTATTGAGTTGCCTAGTTGTCAAGGGAAGGTTGTAAGGTTGCTGAATTTCTGGAGATAGCGGACAGTATATCGACCTAAAATCAACAAGATCTAAAACCGACTAGGCACAACTTTTTAATAAAGAAATTGATAACTGGCAAAGTACTTTCAGCTAGTGCTTAACTAATTATGCCCAACTAAAAATTGCCCAAGACACTATATGACTTTCATTGACATTTAAGCAATGAGGTCTATGCATTTTGGAGAAAACTTCAGCTGTTGTTTAATGTAGAACCTCTTTGAGGAAAGTAAAACAGTGATTTGATGGAGATGAATGCACACAGTCAAACATAATATACATCTCTCCTTTGGAACTACGTCCTGTTAATGAAAACATAGATTAAAGTTTTATCAATAATACATAGATTTTACAAAATACAAGCAATATAAAACAAAACCCGTTGCATACCGAGTTCGTCTATAAGCTGTAGTTGTTCTGCACTGTTATCCAATTCATAGGACAAACTTCATTCTCAACAAAGTTTTATTTCTAACTCGTTATAAGCCATAATACTGAGACAGCGCAAATACTATTTTATATTGCTGATGGAGTCCTCGAAGAAAGATCTTTGATCGATTTCAAATTACTCTAATCCGTGAGTATCTTCGGTAGTATCTTCAAGTCAAATACTATTCTATCCTAATGAGATGCTCTCCATAGAATTTCAATTCATGCTAGTTATGAACGAATTCGCATTTTTAATAATTGCGTGTACAATTGTAATAAGCGACACATTGCTGCGACTTTTGATAAAACCGAGGCATGAGTAAAGCCTCAGCTACTAGCCTTAACATAAACTTAAAAATAAAATCAATCCAACACAAGGATTAGTAGTAAAGGCTTGAATGTTTCTTAGATGTGTTTCCGATTTCACTTATTCCATGTTAAGATTCATCACTGATTATAGATTATCGATATGATTGTAGAAGATGCCAAAATGAACGAGCGTATAGCTTGACAGCCAAGATAAGAAAACGAGTTAGATATTAGGGTTTACACACGAAAATCAAAAACTCCAAGGTCCGAGGAGTGCTGTCTGCCCTTGAATGGACTACCTGTTGTGATAACCTTAGATGTAACAGAGTCAGTGACTTTCAACATCAACTGGTTACCAAATTGACTAGTACAATCCCAACAAATCATTCATCGACAAAAATATGATAGAGCCTAGTACCTTTTCCTTGAATATCTCCAATGGTGCCACAATACTCGACAACATGGTGTCATTCTACAGCATCCAGACAGCGTATTCCAGCATTTAGAAAGGCTGTATCTGCGATTGCAATTTGTATTGTCTTTTTCAAACTAGTTTATTTAAACCTTGCTAGTGTTAAGTTAAATTCCTTTACGTTGCATTCAGGAGGCGTGTTCGTTCATGCGAGTGACAAAACGGAAAAGCAGATTGACCTTTTGCAGCCCTGATTAGTATAAACGAGTACAAGGGCAAGAAGAGTTTGTTGGAGAGAAATCAAGTTAGTGGAGAGGAATCATTTACCCTACAGCATGGCTCTGTCAGCACGTAAGCTTTGCTCTTAAATTTTAGAGCCAATACAAGCTTCAGGATAGTTGTAGGTCGATCGTCTCTTTACAAATTTCTTCAAAATTTTCAGCGGCAATCGTCTCTATTAGTTGATTTTAGACTTTGAGAAGTAGACACGACTTCTTAGCAAATGCTTTATTGCTCAGTGGCAACATAATAATAGATGCTTTGGGCTAACTAATTCCTTGTAGTGAACCTGTATAGTTGCAATCAAACGAAACTCCACACTTTTGCTAAAGAAAAAAGTTTCAACGCTGAAATCATTAGATACTCCAACAGAAATTTAAATCAACGTATTGCAATGTCACATTGACGCAGTACCTAAAACTTTCCATTCCATTCCATAAAATTATTTTAAATTAGTACGACTTGGTGCAGGTGAGATTTAGTGTCATTTTCCTTCTATTTAATTTGATCACCGTTCTGATCCATCATACAGCAGTTAATGAACATTATCCATTATTCCAAATTCCTGTCAAAGAAAGAAGTCCTGATTTCCTACACGAACTGTAGATCATCGTGTCATAGTGATGTAGACTCGAGTGGAGTTACTCAAGTCTCCTATACTGCTATATGCAACTATTCTTGTTGAAGGCTCACCGATAACGCCTAATTTTAGCATTACAAATGTTCCTAGCAATAAGTTTCTAATATGTATAACAACTATCTTTTCTAAGTCCGGTAGTATACATTTGTCAATCAATTTATTTTCTTCAAAGAAAGATTGCCTCTCCAATTTATTCTTTAATCCAATACCTACTGGCCTCATTTCCATCTTTCAGGGTGAAGTTCACCTTCTCAAGTATGACACTTTGCAAATGGACTGGAGCACATGTACCCTTTTGTCCTGGCTCTTGACCAGGGACAGTAAAGTGCTTGTTTACTCTTCATGTTTGATCCCTCCCTTTAATGTCATTCCTTTTTATCTCCATTCCCTTCCTCTTTCCCTTATTTCAATTTTGATCGATCCGATCCCGTTCCTTCTTTTTTGTCCCTTGCCTTTCTTCTACTCTTTCCTTTTGTTCCTTTTCTTTCTCTTTTTTCTCTCCTTTATATTCCTCTTCTCGTTTCTCTTTGTTAATAATTTCAAACCTCAAAATCGCCTTGAAAATTTGCGACATTGCGCTAAAATCATACTTAAAAGCTTTTTTCGTCTGACACTCCTCAGAGTA
>JANTCA010000010.1:80528-111771 GCA_024741275.1 Chironex yamaguchii
TGACAAATATATAAAAAGCACTGTGTCTGTTGAGGTATTACATATATCTGGCACTGATGAAGGCTTAAGCCGAAGCACAGAAAAATTAATGAATTTCCCCTCACCCATCGCTGGGTTTCGTCTCGTAATAGCAAGGACTTTGAAATGTCCTTCACCAAACCTTTGTGCCGTGATGGCACAGAGGTTTGAGTGTTGGCTTTTGAGTCTGAGTAAAAGCAAGGAATTGAGTATAGTATTTTTATTCCGTTGAATGATACAGTTAAGATCGTGTGACAAGTATGGGTTGGAAGTTTGTAAGTATGACTTTACTTTTCTCGTAAACGATACGTTTCTCCACCAATGGAAACGTGTTACATGGTCATGCTGTGGCTTGTCATCATATCACTTCTTACATTGTGATTCCTTACTCTCAAAACTAAGGATTGCATGTAATTACCCTAGCGCTTGAGTTACATTTATCAACGTAAAGTCTCCAGATTTCCATGTCTCAAATTTTTACATTGATGGATAGGTATATATCTAAACTATTATAATAGGAACCACCAATGTGCATTTAGTAAATTACTTGATACGTAAACATGCGTTGACTTCAAACACGCTTTACTTTTAATTTTTTTGGGCACAGATAGCATGGTGCTTACATGCCTGGAAAGGCCTGTTTTACACTTTATGGATCTTCATATTAAGAGCCGTAGTAACTGCACTTGTCCAAGATGAAAGGGGATTAATTTAAGGAAATGGAAGAATACTTTCAAAATGAGCTTATCTCCAAGTACATTCCCTCATCCCGGCATGGTAAGCAGCTATGAGTGATAGCAACTCTAAGTTATTACCAAATTTTTACGGTTTAAAATCAAACGGCAACTGAAAGGCTGAAAAATGTATAGAAAAAAAGACATTTAGGAAAAATCCTGAGTTTAAATAAACTATATTGAAATATAATAAATAAAAGTTTCCAATTAATGACAAACATGACTGAATGACTTTCCTGTAAATGTGTTTCGTCTAAGTTTCCTGCTTTCTGATAAAAGTTGAAGAAGTGGTTTTATGCAATCAACAAAACTAACATTGCGGTTTTGATCTCCTGATATATGAGTCAGACTTGCAAACTTGACCTTTGTCCTACCGAGTCAAACATCTTAATAAGAGAGAGAGAGAGAGCGGAAAGATCTTTCTCGTGCAGCTCCTACTGTCCTCTCATGTTACCCCGACTGTCCTCTCATGTTACCCCGACTGTCCTCTCATGTTATTTGGGATTTGTCTATTGCCAAATACGCGAACAAGCAATTTATACTTTGTACATCCCAGGTATCAATCGCAATTTATAGTAATCACAGATGATAAAAGGTAGGGTGCATTGAACAGTGTATTTGGGTGTTTGTCTATTGGCAAATACGCTTGCTAAAATTTCCTTCTGCCAAATAAAACTTAAACGGCTATGACAGTTTTACACTTTGCAATTTAATGGTGACGTATTATGTTCTACTCCTATTTTGATTATCTGAGCTAGATGTGTATATTTGATCGCCAGGATGGATCATTACTCCCTTTGCACTTTAAGAGTCAAAATCAACAACTGAGAACATGATGTCTGTTATATGTATAATATTACTACATCAGAACTTTATGAATACATGCGTTGTTTACATCAGACACACAAAATAACTTCACGTTTAATATATCTTTAGCAATAAAGACATTCTGTGGCTTTGACAAAATATAACTTAGTTATAGGGGCACTTTTCTGTGCTGCTTACATACAGTAGGAATAACGGTGCAATGGGATTTGAAAAGCATCCGGTAAACTAAACTTAAAAATAGCTTTAAAAGGACGAAAATAAGGAAAAACATAACTAAGAAGCTGTACCTCAACATACTCTTCAGAACATAAAAGTTATGCGTCGCAATTTCCAAGTGACTTAGAGAGTCTTTCTTAATTTCCAGTATTGCAAACAGTACCACAACGAGTAAAGTTAGTAGTTCTTGCGACTTATACGATTCGATGGTGGGATACTAATTAATAATAAAGACCTACTTCTTACATTTTAGCAGAAGTAGCAGAAAATCTGCAATTTTGAAGTACGTAGCAAAAATCTAGAAGTGGCTTAACAGGGTTATCAACACGAAAAATATAGTTACAAGTAGAAGATGATACACTTCACACAACTTGTCAGCCTAAGAAGTCGTGACTACGAGAATCTGAACAAAAACATTAGTGTGCACATATTATGAACTGTAAGTACTAATACACGGAATAAACTATAGTATCTTATAGCACAATAAGTAAGGCCTACACTTAGGTTAGAAAAATATAACACAGTTTCGACTTAAGAGTAATTCCGTTCAAGCATGTTTAGTAGAATATGACGTGCAATAGTTCAATCTGGTTAAATTCTATTAAAGAATGAAAAAGAGTATGGTTTCCTTGTTAATAAATTCAATTTACAAGACTTGGCAATAGTGACAAAGCTAAGTAAAAAGATGAAGTACGCTGTAGTACAAGGCACAAGCAAAGGACAGTACTCTTATTTCCTGTCGCAACAAAGTGCATTGGAAGAAGATCCACGGTGTCCTTATTCTCTAGTTAAATCACACATCGTGCCATTGTTAACATGTAACATCTAACACAATCAATTACTACTAGGTTTTTGGAATGTCAGTTAGTCATTAGATTAGCGTATCTACTACAAATCTGTCTCTTTACTTCGATTGATCATTTCCTCTATATCATCTTCAACTTGAGTACCGAAGGACTCTTCAGTATCCTCTAAAGCATCATATAAGGATCCTGACTTGTTTCTCTTGAAAAGGCTGTAATATGTAGGGGGATTATCGTTGCTTTTTACTTCCTTTGAAGCATTAGTATCAATAGTGCCATTAGGAACCAGTAAAAAGCTAACTGATTTCTTGTTTGGGTTTCCAGTCAACGTCGTTGAAATCCCACTGTCAGAGGAGCTGTTAGTGTCCATCTGCAGCTTGAAAGAAGAATCTTCAACACTTTTTTCTTGTCCTGTCTCATACAGCCTTTCTAAAGGAGGTGTGTCTTGTAGCCTGTATACATCCAAAACTTTCCGTAGACCCACCTCTACGGTCTTTTTGCTATCCTCTTGCCGACGGGCTTGAACTGATGATGGTTCTGTGACTGAATAGTTACGGATGGAACCCCAGACTCCAAACTTTCGATGCATGTATGTTTGAAATCTACTGCACATTAGTAAGGATTTGAATGATCTCTTAAAATCCCGACGTAATGTCCCGTATATCACAGGATTAATGCAAGCTTGAACAAGCATCAGCGAATTAGCAGTTAGGAACAAAAACTTGGCCTGTGGCAGCTTTATCAGATTTCCAAACTCGGTCCAGAAGAAGATAAGATGTTGTGGAAATGTGCAAAACGTATACACAAGTGCAAGAACAATGATCATTCTAATCATTCTTTTATTATGCTTGCTAGATATCCTATCCACATCTCTGAATATCCTATAAATAATATGAGCATGCGCCACAATGATAACAAGGAGAGGGAAGATAAACTGTATGCAAAACATGGATACCCAGAAACCTCGATAAGAGGATCCACTCCAGGTCTCCACGCAGTAGTGAAAGCCGCTCCCTGGTGGATCCTCAATCAGACTGACAACGGCGATCAACGGGACACTGAATATGATTGCAATTACCCAAATTGCTGGTACTGCAAGGCGAGCTACGGAACGCGCATTCTCACGCCAAGAAAACGGACTTATGACTCCACGATGTCTATCCATTGTGATGGCTACAAGAGTACCAATTGTGGAAAAGATGGTTACAGATACTATTGAGTAGGATATACGGCATAAGCCATCGCCCATAGTCCATATCAAGTCACTCTCATTTAACACCATTTGAATGGGTAAGTATAATGCTATAAGAATCAAGTCGGTTGTTGCTAAATTAAAAGTATACAGGTGAATCGATCGTCTCATATCGGATCTGCTGATAATGACAAAACATGTCAGTAAGTTTCCTATTAAACCAGTGACGAGAACAATAATGTATATAACACGAGTGTATATCTTTAAATCGTTTATAGACGGTGAAAAAGGTGGCAATGACGTAGTGTCTTGCCCAGTCCCATTGAGCGAAGATGCATTAGTAGCTGAAAAGTTTGTCAGTGCTGGCATCAAAGTGGAGTTTATATATGTTCCATTCATGATGTGAATTTGTGGAGCACTTGCTCTCAAAAGTTCACGTTCAGGCTCAAATAAGATGATTTAACCAAGTTCACTTGTGGATTTTATTATGAATGGCCGTGACTTTGTCTTCATTCCTCAGTTATTCTACTGTATCTTTTCTTTGAGAAACAGCTAGAAGATAACCAAATGGTTAAAGTATATATCAAATTCGGGCACTATGCAACATAACAATATAACAAACTGCTAACTATTTAAACTGAGTTTTGCGATTTTTGAATGACGTACGCCATAAGTATGGTTACCCTGAAGAAATCAGGAAAACAGCTGTCTTATAGTAGGATCAAATATATATGTAACTTACATCTCTGCTTGGGATTAAATAAATTGATTGCAAATGACTAAAATGTGAGCTTTACAAGCCAGTCATCTCTATAGGTAATGACCTATGATCTGACCGAACTTTAGAGTTACCTCGAAAAGCGAGTAAATAGTGTTTCACCATGGAATTGCCATGGTGTTTCAATGTAGTAACTCAATGCTTTCGAAATTTTCTCAGTTATTCTGAGTTATACTTTTGTTTCGTTTCGTCGTGTAATGTGCGTTCAGCCCTTTGTCAGTTTACGTAGGTTTCTCTATGTAAAAACAGGCAATTTAAGCAAAAATCAGAGAAAACTTATGAAGCAGAGATTAGAAATGAAGTAAATGAAAGATAAATGATGAATAAGATTTAAGATGGATTAAATTACGCTGAAGAGACAACATCCTTTGTGACGCTTGGCGAGCAATTTTTATGATTTCATAATCTACCAAGCTAGCCCTAGACCGTTTCCATCGTTATTGCTTAACATGAGCATGTGTTTGTGAATTTTCCGTAGCAGACTCGTTATCGCAAAATGTCCATCACAACATCAGTGCAAATGAATATTCAAGGCAGTAAATCCTTATGTAAATAGTCATCAGTTGTGATACTCCCAATAATCTTTAATTATGTACATATACACCCTTATTCAGTCACGTAGACTGATAAAAATTGCAACATCTTCCTTAACCAAATTGAATACTTGTTATAGCATTTATTTTTCTTTGCGTCCTCACCGTAATGTAACAATTGGCGTAGTTTGTCGCAAGAAGTTAATATTCAAAAAATCAGGAGTAAGCAAACAAGCTTTTTGCTTGAACATAGCCTGGAAAACTTTACTTCCATTCATTGAGTGATCGTCCTTCGCGAGCGATGATGATTAAAGACATCCATAGTTACGTCATATTCTTGTTCCTTGTGTGGCTTCTCAATTGGCTGATGAGGCCAATCGGTGCCCAGAAGTTTCTTTCGCAGGTGGGGCACTGGCGAGGGGTATCCGCATCTGGATTAGCTGCTTTCGCTTTACGAATGGATCTCTTCCTTGCAGCATCCTCAGAACGCCTCTTTTCGGTAGGCCTGGCGCCTTTAGAGATTTGATAATTAAAATGTTCAAATTGGACCACACATAGCGTCCGCGTTTCCGTATTAGCGAGAGTCTGTTATAGCGGGAACTACGTTCAGTCATTTCTTGTATTTCCATTGGGTTTTTTTGTGTCCGTAATAGAGGGGTGTCCGTGATAGAGGGGTGTCCGCTACATAGGGGTGTCCATAAGGCAAGAGTTGATTAAATCGGATTACTGTTACGACTTCAACAGAGTGGGACTCCTAAGCATTTCCTATTTAACAACTTGGTTTCTTGATAAGTTTGAAGTGAAGTCAAAATTGGAGAAATTTAAAGAGTAGTCTCGTGAGTCTGCTCATATCATAGTAGTCATAGCTACATTTTCAAAGATTAGCCATAGGTTTCCCGGTTTCTCTTTACTATGAAGAACATGAACCTGCGGCAGAGGCATCCGGAAGCAGCGATCGGTATATACGGTCACCCAAGGGGGATACTTTAGGCCATCCAATGCACCCAAGTCCATCAGTCGTCTTTTTTATTTCTTGCTACTGGACTCTGACGCGCTAAGATGAGGGAGTACGACTAACGATTGCGCAACTCTATCTCACTATAATCCAAGTCAAGCGCAAGTCATTGACGTCCATCATTTCAAAGTTCTGTGGCAACGGGCGAGCATTGAAGCAATCAGCAGCCTTCCGCACTCCAAGGATGTAAACGGGAGCCAGAAGACTAACAAATCACAAAATTTTAGATTTTATGCTGGAGTAAAACGACAGGCTCTGCTTACTTTACTTATCTGTGGCGTAAGAGCCTCGAACTCTGTTATGAAGCTCAGTTACAAATAAGCCCATAGATAACGTAACGTCGTTAAGTACAGTCAACTCTCGTTATTAACGACACCATCGGGACCAAAATATTGTGTCCGCAATAACGAGAGACCGTAATAGAGGATGAGAAAAAAACCCGCTTAGTTATTGGTTGAAAAATTTTAATTCTTTTTCAGTCAACAGCAATCATGTTATTTTATTAACGGATCTGTAGCTCTGTAGTTTATAAGTTTTGTATTATATCGTAGTTTGTCGTTTTATTGTGGCAAGAAATACTTTTTCAAGTGTCGTCTGGTGTGATAGCTTTTTCAGTGCATATGCTGCATCTTTACTACTTAGGTTTGCAAATTCACTCGCTCTCGTAACAAGAACACGCAGGATGAAGATCACTTCTATGCCTCTCACCGACCTCACAGAATCAACATCGTGATACCTCTTTAAGCTGGTGGTCGGAGTGACTTCATTTATATCATCATCAACATCATCATCATCAACAACATCATGATCATCATCATCGTCGTCGTCGTCGTCGTCGTCGTCATCATCATCATCATCATCATCATCAGCGTCATCTTTTATATCATCATCATCATCATCTGAAATGACCACTTCCTCTTGCCCATTTTTCGCTATCTTAAGATCAACACGCAATAAAAAACGCAATGCATTTGCGTAGCATCTGACAGTTATATACAGCATGTGTCCGTTCTATCGAGTGTCAAAGAATTGAAGTGCTCAAATGGAACCACACGTAGTGTCCCAATTTCCGTAATAGCGAGGGTCTGTCATAGCGGGAGCTACGTTCAGTCATTTACTTATATTTTCAACCGGGGATTCTTTTTGTGTACGTAATAGAGGGGTGTCCGTTATATCGGGATGTCCGTAAGGAGAGAGTTGACTGTAACAACAAATTCTGTTTATGTCAGAGAGCATGGAGGGGAGAAGCCTGAAGCGCAGTGGTTCAGATGTTCGTAGCCTCTGACGTGAATCTGTGACTTGTTGGATTACAGAATGAACTTTGTCAACATTTCGAAAACTACAAATCTTCACAAAAGTTCACTGTATAAATTGCTGTGTACATCTCAGTAAAACAAAAGCGACTATCCAGAAGCAGTGTTGAAGTGGATATTGACAACGGAAGAATGTTTCTCCTACGTCATAAAAATAAGTATATAGCATAAGTAGATTAATAACCAGCTTGTAAGTGCTGCAGTATTACTAAATTAGTGAATTAATGCAAATTTAATAACTTTACCGAGGTGATACAGGCTTTAGGAAAATTTCTCAAATTGTTCTAACCTCTCCTCTCCTAAAATCTGCTGCAGATTGTACCTGTATTTGTAAGAATGAACTCCAGGTTTCTTACTTGTCATTTATAATAATCTGGACAGTGACCTGTATTGAACTGGTCATTTAAATCGTCATGTATAGCTTACGGTATACGTTTATTAAGTTAAGTACGAATTAATCCGCTTTATTTTACTAGTTTTCATCATCATTTAAAGTTTAACGTGTGACGATATTAAATGGCGATTAAATTGAAGCAGATTTAATTGGCTTAGGTCATGAGAAAGCAAAAACTAATTAGGTCAATAAACTTTTCAAGCCAAAAAAATTTTTAAAAGCTGTTAGATAATATTTATTCAATTGAAAGCTATAGACAAATTGATGCTAACGCGCACGAGTAAATCTCATTTGATAAATTGGTTGACTTAACTTAGTTGTTTTTAGGAATTTTCTTTCTCTGTAAGGAAGAAAGTTCGAGACGATTGAAAGTTCAGAGAAGGAAAGCAGGAAACGTAATACACTTAAACACTTACAGGTTTCAAACTAGTAAGAAGGAACTAGATAATATAATACTTTAAAATGAAAATAAGGCACAAAAATTAAGCATAAGCAAAACATCTAAGACATAAATGTTGAGATCATTGATAGACTTTTACCCCTTATAGCAAACTTTGATATTCTCCTTCAATACTTGTTTATAATATGACTGTTTAAGTCTTACCGTGCTCTTATTGGCTTCAGTTACTCTGTGAATTTAAAATCGCCTAGAAAATTTGTGACATTGCGCTAAAATCATGCTTAAAAGCTTTTTTCGTCTGACACTCCTCAGAGTATGAAACGTCAGAAAGGAAAGTATATGTATATGGCAACCTATTTATACATAACATGTAGCAAAACTAGCCAATCATAAACAAGAAAGGAAACAAAGAAGGAGAAAATAAGGAAACAAAACTATATTGAAAGAGTCCAAGCGAAAAAACGAAGTGTCAGACGAAAAAAGCTTTTAAGCATGATTTTAGCGCAATGCCGCAAATTTTCAAGGCGATTTTCAAGTTTTGTACCACAAAAAAATGGATCGCATAAACAATTCAAAAGCAATGTCCATCATGGTCACTTGTTGCGCGTTGGTGTCGTTAATAAATTTCTGCCGAACTGGAGGCGACAAACACTGAAAATCATTGTGGCACCCATTTAGTTGTTTTTTTCAGGTTTCTTCAGTATCAAGTTTAAAGTAGTCATCAAATTCAATGATGTGCTTGTGTTATCATTCATGCGTTATATAATCAAACGATCTGCTTCAACTAGCTGAAAGTTAACGTAAAGTAACAATACATTCCAAAATGTAATGGGTATTGAATAAACAATGTTATAGTTAACTACAGATGGGCCAAGAAAACTACTGAGTGGCGGCCAAGAGAAGGAAGCAGAGCTAAAGGAAGATGAGATGGAGAGATGAGATCGAGGAGAAGGCTGGCAGCATGTGGATGAAAAGAGCACAAGATCGGAATGCGTGGTGGAGGTTGCGGAGACTACCCGCCAGCAGTGGCTTGAACAACTGAGATGATGATGATGATGATAGTTAACTTTATAACAAACTTTTTAGGACTAAGTCTAACAAAACAAAGCAACATTAACATCAACATTGTCAGATACAGTAATAAACATAAAAACACAACAGTTACATTTTTTGATTAAAAATTACCACTATCGTTTAATTACAGTTGACTTAAGCAACCAGCATACTTTTTCCTTACTCCAACGAGGCATAAATGTTTTCTAACCAAGTATGCAGCCGGTCTGAGACAGTTAATAACACTTGTACAAAACGTTGAAAATATGTGGCATTATTGTACTACAGTCAACATACAGTCACTAAGAAACCACGAAACATAAGGTACCTGAATAACTCAGCACCATTGCAAAGCAAGTTCATTCAAAGTTTTCTGACTTTGATCTCGCGTGACAACAAACTGGTATTTATTAATTTCAATAGCCTTCTTAGTGACTTGTCATTTGAATAATATATTGATCCTGTTTGTTTGCTGCTGTTTTTTATTTCTACACAGTTTATATTTTTCTTACGAGTGACAGAGAACGCATGGAGTTGGTTTGCCCAAATGCATGTAAATTGTTTCATCGTACTTTTTGACGAAGGATGAGGACAAAATGGCGAAAAGGTTACTTCTTGGCCAAACAGAGAGCTCATACACACTGAATCGTAAACATCTTGCCGTAAACTATTCTATTTACCGAAATAAACCTTACAAACAACATGTGCACATAACTTGTTGTGTGTAAGGTTTAATAAAATGATAAAATCCACAAAACCTACCAAAGATACTTCTGATATTTCCTCTAATGTCCATAGAAAATATACAAAATAAAACAGAACTGCATATTGTGACACTGCGATGCATTCTTTGATGAGTGTACTTCGACGAAAAAGGACACAAATAACAAGTTAAGTGCTGTCATTCGTAGAAGCTGTTAGTAATACTGGCAGCTACTTCTCTTAAATTTCAAGAAAACATTATAAACGGTACTTCATGTTAGATGGTCGAGTAATAGCACTATAAATGGGCTTAAAGACGAACTGTGGTTGCTTATTTCATAAAAGAATAAAAACAAAATAAAGCATTTTAAAAGTTACTAGCATAATCAATCTTTGTCAACAATATCGTGAACAGATGAAAACGATGCTACACTTCAATAGCCATATTGAAAGTTTATCGACATCAACAGCATTTCAAAGTCACTTACCTTTGTAGCCTACATTAAATATGTGAGAAAGAGCAATGTCCTTAGCGTTATTTGTCCACTTTGGTAAAGTATCCAGAAAATTCCCAATTAGATATGAATTTTTCCCAACGATGTATATTGTATGCTCAAAGATTTTCTTTAGTGTATCAAGAGCCAAGACAAACGAAGGTGATTGCTCATGTACTTTGTAAGAATGGGCTTAACGTGCGTATTGTCGCATGTTGTAAAGCAAAAAGTTGTTTAATTTAAACCACCGTCTTTATCAGCATCACTTCTGATTCCTTTTCGTTTTAAAATCTTAATATTAGAAATTTGATACTTCAGGCCCCTTTTGAAAGTCTTAAACATCTCCAATGGCATTTAGTAAACGTAATCATTGCCCTGTTGTTGCTCCGGACAAAATGACAGTTTGAACTTATTATAGAGAAGTTCTCATACACAAATATAGACCGCGAACTTAAATATACAGTTTTCGTTCTGAGCAAAAAATTATTTCTATCCGTGATAAGTTGACATTCAGTGCACAAAACTTTCAAATTCTTTGCGGTAGAAGATATTTTCGATAAGACAGATTAATGAACTACTTTGTGTTATTTAGTATCCACAGGAAAATGCGTCAACAGCTATTGACTATTATATGTATTGTCAATAAGATATGCCTTTAAGGCAACTATCTTAATATGGAATCAAGTTACGCAATAATTAAAATATTGAGGGCATGATTTTGCACTCGTCTCTTGGGTTGAACAGAAACAATAAGAACAGTCGTAAAAGAGCCTTGATACACAGGTTAAGTGACATCAAAAATAAGATATCGGATTTGATATCAATCCTTAAGCTGGCTACAAACAATAATGTCAGAGTGACATTTACTTTTATTTATCAACTCTTAATAAACTTGAATCCTGGAAGAACCATTTATGGCAAACTGCTACATTAGAGTTGATAATCTATGATTCATGTCTATCCACCCTCTGATTTCAAAGGCTACACCTAATAATTGCATTACTCAGGGATTTTCTAAGATCCCTTTGACCCAGGGTGCAAATTCCGAACTGCAACGCCCGAACTGCGAATACCATGGAAACAGAGTGCCATAGCATGGCATAGACATGTAGGTCATTCTATATAGCAGAGATATGCTATGATTATGAGAATCAAAGAGTCGAATAGAAAATCTGATACCTTTTCGACTGAGCTAATAGCTCAACAGGAAAGGTCGAAAGACTATTAGCCCTGTCACTGTATTGTGACCCATTCTTGATGAATGTCTCATTTGCACAGAAGTGAAGCTAATGAAATACTGAGAAACAAATGGTACGTCTAGAGTGGGGACCAAATCCAACGTTGTTTCTCAGAGGTGAATAAAGGATGTCATAACTACAGTCATTCAATCCATGTCGCCCATTCTTGTTATTTGATAGCTGTTTATTGATGTATACACTTTACAAGCGGCATATGTTATGTGCCTGACTTAAGCTAGGCGCACGTGAGAGCATTTCACTTAAGCCGCACTTTGCTTCACATGTGCGGCCTATCTCAGTTGCGCATGCGTAGTTATGCTCAGTCGTAAGCAAAAATCTCACACGAGAGGCAAAGTGCCACAAATGACACCTTACTTCATCAAAATATTCTCGCTTGCGCCTAGTTTAAGTCAGTTTACCTTCTATACTAACTAATCTTAGCCGCGCATCTTAATCATTTTGACATTTTTTAACATGATCATTGCCTCTTCTTCTTCAGGTGCAAGGCCGGTTGCAGCCATCGGCGGTCATGCGCCTCCTATCCTCCCGTCTTTCTGCTGTTCTTAGAAATTCTGCTTTGCTGCTCATTCCCGTTGCTGCCCAGTTGATCAAGCTTTGAAGATATGTCAGCCTCTGTCGATCATCATCCCTTTTTCCTTGGATTCTTCCCGTTCTTTCTAAATCGTCTTTTCGATACATGTGGCCTAGAAATGCCATCTGTCTCTTTCGTATATGCTGCAAAAGTTCTTTCTGCACCCCAACTTTTCTTAAGACCTCATCATTTGTGACTTTATCCACCCATTAAATTCGCGACATTCCTCTCAAAAATCACTTCTCTGCTACCGTTATTTTTTTCAATCTCTTACTGTTATTGTACGAGTTATTGCTTTTCAAAATCCTTCTGCACCATCTGCTCCTATATTTCCCACTCTTCGACTTCTCAAGCTGCAGGACCTTTTTGAAATCAAACTGTTGACATTTGTTTATGGATCTATTAATACGTTCTCTCCATCTCGTTTTATTGAGTTTTTTGACATGCTTTCGCAAGTACATCAACATGATACCAGGCAGGCACGTAAACGTAACATTCTTCTCACGCGCAAAAACACATTGCAATATGGTTTGAAATCCATTAGATATGCAGGTGCAAAATCTTGGAACTGCATTTTCACTTGTTACAAAACAAGCTACAACAATAATGAGTTTTTGGCATCAACTTAAGCTTCATTTCTTCGACACCAGTCCTAGAACTTTAACACCCAGCCAACACTAGCAGTCTCACACAAAAAATGAAATAGCTGAATTAATGGAATCTTTATTTAACATCAATCAAACTCTAAAATTTTCTTTTTAGCCAAGGGGGTGCTCTATCCTCGATTAGTTTACCTATTGAGAGAGCTCCTCCTTTCAGAAATTCCCTGCAAAAAATTTCCTTATAAATTTTGTTATTTTGTTAGTTTGTATCTCTTAACATAACTTGTTGCTTTGTAATGTTGTAATTATTAATGTCATTTTGTATGTAGTGGATTTTTAAGATGAATGAACTGAAAATGAACTGAACTGTCCAACTTTCACATCCATATAGCACTGACCATATATGTGTTTTCAAGATTCTTATTTTGATGATCATTGAGACGTTTTTGTTTTTCATAATTGACTTCATTCCGTTGAACGCATCTTTTGCTAAAGCTATTCTTCTTTTCACTTCTGGCAAATATTTACCTTGGGCACTGATGGAGTATCCCAGATATTTAAAGGTGTTACCTTGTTTAATGCTTTCTCCTTGACTCTGCAGGCGACATGCAAGCCCTTCTCCTTTCTTTGATGTTACCGTGCATTTCGTCTTTTTTTACATTTAGATATAGCCCTTTTTCTTGACTAACTGTTGTTGTCTTGTTGACAATATCCTGCAGTTGACTTTCTGATTACGCAATTAGAACAATCTCGTCAGCATAACAAAGATTATTGATATTCACTCCTCAAATACTGCTATCACCCAGATCCTTCATACCACGGAGGATAATCTCACTCTATATGTTTAAAATGTCTGGGAAGGGGACGCTACCTTGGCGCACGCCCCTCTTTATTGGTTTAAACTGGCTGACTTCTCCATCCAATCTCGTCGCTGTTGTTTGATCCCAATAAAGATTTTTTTATGATCCGTAAGTCTTTTTCATCTATATCTAGTCCGTTTAAAACTCTAAACAATTCAAGATATAGGTCTTTCTTCATTTCAATTTTTTTCTCAATCATCATCGATAGCTTCGCTTTTTTCTAAGAATAACAACAGAAAGGCAGAGTGGAGCTAGAAATGGTATGACTTCCATTGCTTTAAAAGCAAGATCGATGAATTTTGCTTTGTCACATATATAACGTTCCTTTGTTGCAAACAAAACACGGTTTTGTCTGAATATTAGAACCTATCCAAACCTTCCAATTAATTTTTTAAGAATGCTATGTGTTGCAAGATCATACGATATTTTAGAGATCAAAAAGCCAGATGATTGTTTAGGAAAATCGACGAAAATTGCAACGATAAAGGATCAATTTATTTTGAGGTAGCTTCTAAGGCAAGCATACATAAACGCACAAAATAAGTCAAATTTTAAATTTACAATTCTATTGCTCTTTTGAAGAAGAGGAAAATCTACCAGAGATATTTTGAGCTAAGGAGCTAGTGATACGACCAACAATAAATGGCACAAAGAAGTGCCGTTTGCCAACTATATTTCTAGAACGGATAGCCTCGACGACACAAATGTGAGAAAGATAACATGCAGTTTTGCGTCGTTCGTTTACGACAATATCGCATTTGTACCATTGATGTAATGCTTATGAAAACTTACGTGGGCGAGTGATCATGTTTCCTCTCTAGAAGATAAGTATGAGTACGATTCAGGAAATCTTGATTCGACACCTTGGATATAATCCACCCATACGCTTAGGTTCTCCTTATCCTAAATGAAACTGACAAAGAATATTTGAGACTCAGACAATATGAGGAGACGCCTTAGGTCCATCGGGATTATTTAGCACTATAAATAACTGCCTTCATGACAAAATATCGTATATAATCAAGGAAATTGAGACACCAGAAATGTCTGACCTTATTTTTCAAATGCGCTCTTTCTTAGTTTACGTCAGAAACATGTCAGTGGTACCCTTTGTCTGTTTGAAAAATGAAAATGATAAGATTAGCGACGTCTGTAGCAAACGGTAACATATATCTTTTAGATTACATGAAATCTTTAAGCGCTGAATAGCCAAACATTATCGGATGTCAGAAGGTTTCTGTTAATGAAATAATGGACTCCTAAATCAGAATTTTGTAGAATTAATCATTTTTAAACTTTAAAAGACATGCTGGTGACGTTCCCTAAGAGAGCAAGGATGGAATTAGGGCCTTTTAACAACACGATTTAGGTAGACCTAGTACTGGCTTGGATATCATGGTCTGTTCTCACCCTCATTGAATATTAAAAGGTAGCTAGATCAACATGTATTTAATCTTGTTATGTCTTTTACTAGCTTTTCGATGTTTGGAATGCCGTAGTATCGAGGCCAATTCCCTTTGTGAAATAGAAAATTTTAAACCTCAAGGATACGTGGGTAATATCAACAAACAAAAAAAGGTCAAATTATAAATAGATTTTCTTAACATTACTCTAACACATTATTTGGAGGAAAACCGACCTATGTTTCGGTCTTGTAATGTAAACATGGAGTACGAATCTCCAAATTGATTAGTTTTTTCGTCCCTTGATTGGGAGATTAAAGTACAACAGATCACCTTAGTTTACATTTAGCTACATCACAGGTTCTCGTTTGTATGGCAAAAACTAATTTGTTAAGACACAACTTAAGAAATCAAAAGCATAGGAATGCTTAGTTTGAAACATGATACCTTTCACCTATTCTGGAGTCACAATAAATAATAAATGTAATCCCTGGCGGCAACATATTGATGCAGCAAAAACAGTCATTAGAGGGAAGTCTGTTGGGTGTTAACGCAATAGACAATATAATTCAAACTTCGTAAATAATGATCCAGGGCATATAGTAAGGAAGAAACTTCTCATGACGTTGGAGCATGGAATTAAAAAGGACAAAGCAAGCATGAGTTATTATATACGCTTGTCATTAGAATAAGAAGGAACATCTACCAATTTTTGTCAGAGGTCTATATAAACACTATACAGGATCCAAAATATTAGACACAAATTTAGTGTTAAAAGCAAGATGTCAGATTTTGATTTGATTCTTGACTATTGGTGTATGATTGTTGACTGTAAGAGATGAAGTTAAATGTTTAACACAGGTGTCTGCATAATCTATTACACAATCTAACTAGAGTAAAGCTGCAAAACCATGCCCACATCAAGATTTTTAACCTGTCTTTAATTTGGCATTTGTAATGCCAAATTCTTAAGTTTCTGAGCCCTAGATGGTAGTCAACGTAAAGAGAGTTGTAGTGATGTTTCTTTGACTCTTAACTTAAACCTTACCACCTATACAACCTTTTCTAGTCCCTTTGTAGCTTACACTTGTGCTAGCGATTAAAACTAAAAGATATGGCAAAGCAGTACCAGCAGCATCATCAGCATCATTATCATGATAAACACCATTATCTAACAATAACGTGGATTTATGATTGTGTTTCAGATTATTTGTTTACGTTTGGACTATACATTATGTCCACTTAGCCTGGAACCGTTGCAAGAATATCCATTTTGCCATCTTTCTATCTTATAGTTATGCAAAACCTGTCCTGCTTGGTGAGTCCATGTCACTTTTATAGCACTGGTGCTAATTGGTTTAAAATTTTCATTTGCACTTGATTGAATTGCATTAATCGCCCTAGAAAAGAAACTTAAATGTTACGTCTTACTTCAACAGGAAATTTTATTTAGAGATTAAATATCAGCGTATACACGCCCTTAGGTTGCCATATTTACCCTTTTTGTACCTTTCTGACTTCCACGGATCCACGATACACGACGCTAACTCCAGTTAGTAGATTTTTCAACTCCTCCCTGTTTAGATAGTTTTACACTAAACTAAACAGAATCAGCGATGTAGTGAACGTGCCTCAAGGTAATCTCTTGTGGTGTGGATGAGAACTGAAATTGACTCATTTACAGATGGAGAGCGAATTAACTTCTCAAACTACAATCCAGCAAACTTTTGACAACATGAGTGCACAAAGTGGGCAGTTTTGTGTCTTCTATTTTCAATGCCATAATGATAAGATTATTTACAACTTTGAATTAGAACATAACTTCTTTAAGAAAGTATCATCAGCACTCTTAGAGAGACTTCCATAAGCAACCAAAACATTATCGCTTACGAAAGCAGAGGTTTTTGATAACAATCAAGAAATTGTAGAGTTTCCATGCACATTTATTGCTTATCAAAACAATTTGTTTTATGAGCCTTAAACTTGGTACTGTATTTCACAGCGGGTTGCTTTTGCTTAAAAAAGGATTTCGTAGTCAGAAATATCAACATGCCATGGGATTGCAACAATCTTTATCATAATCTTTGTTTGGACTTTTTTGAAGCATACACAGCAGGGCTTCAAGGTATTATCCGATAGAAATGTGTTTTAAACAAAAATTTCCGAAGGAAGATTTTCTAGATTTATGGTTTTTCTTTAGCACTTGTCGTGATGAATAAAAAAATAAGCGACAAACAATGCGATCTTAATCTCGCTTATCAGTCTTTGCAGAATTCTGAAAGTCTGATGTTGACCTAGATGATATTAGATTGCTAAGGGCCAGATGTTAGTTCCTATCAATCGCATGCGCAAGGCATGACCGCCTCCCTTTTTAAAACATCACTATTAATTATGGCTCAAAGATACAGATTCAGGAGTGATTGTGAAGAATATGAGGACTTTTTGTAGAAAGTTCAAACATATAAAATTTCTCTTATTGGCATTCAAGCACGTATGTCATGTAACGTTCTGACCTAAAAATCAGCTTCTAATGACTGCTGTGAATTGCGTAAATCTAATTGACCAAGGAAATGATTGGTAAGAAAAAGCATGTTTCCGTGAAAGAAGGCTCGTGTTAGTTGATAATTCCTGCCAAAAAATTCGTAGGCATTAAACGCACGGAAAGAGGCAATAAGAAAAATCAGGGGATATTCTCCTGCCCCTGGGCTGTCTGTATGCAATTACTTCTAGGGATTTCATATGAACTGAGTATTTTTATCTCGTTTGGCGTTTTAAGCTTCAAGATAACTGAAACGCAAAACAGTATGCACAGGATATTAGACATTTTGCATCCCACATGTCGCAACCTACATTGCCAATAAAAAAGAACGTCAAAAATTGGAAGAAATCACTTGATTCAACCTTAAAATTTGTCAACAGCTTATTTTATTACCTCTGACAAAAATGTGATATTATCGGCTTGTAATTGTTTGATAATTTCTCTATTCACCTGTCTGTCTGTTTGTTAACAACCTAGCTTAAATCGTTATGACAGATTGTGTTGTAATTGTCAGGTTATGTCCAAATGTGTGTCCTAGCAAGAAAATAGATTTTGAGAGAGACTGTTTACCGTCTGGGTTCAGATTTTTAAGAGATTCTCTACCATATTTTTAACATTTGCATAAGTATCTCAACAACAAAAGATTAGGGTAATTAGTAAAATATACTGGAAAAGTAACCAACAGGCTCTACAAAATATCAAAGATCAATCTGGATCCTGATACATTCCTTGATATCATGACGAAAAAAAAACGATTCTTGGAATTTTGATTACTTTAAGGGAACAAATTAACATGTGGGTAAAAGTACGTGGATTTCAACCACTTCCGTCATATGTCTGTTTCTGCTACCCTGTATTCTTCTGAGCCACTTTTAATCTAATGCGGTAAATGTTTACGGGAGGTTCTTTGACAACTTTTGATCACATCAGATCATAAGGGTTTCAACTATTCTTGAGTGACAAAATTAAGAGACAATGGCAAGATATGTGGGTGATATATTCCTAAAGTTAGAGGCCACGATCATTCTTTTAGGGAAGATGATCAAATAATAATAGGTTTAGCTCCATTTTACAATACTGGAATTTCAGAGCTTATCTCCAAGAAAAACAAGCCGAACAAGAAATAAGCAAGGAGCTGATAAGTAAAAACACTGATTTAATTTTTTTTGTGTAGAGGATGTTAACTCCAAAACTAAACAAGTATCAATCTGATTAAACCAGGCAGTTCTTTAGTGCAGCAACTGTTCTAATGATAGTTACTGTCCATCTTCGAGTAATACCTGTTTTCTGCTTGCTATTGATTTACAAAGAAAGTCTTTTAATTCAGCCTTCATTCATCTCAAAACAGCTTCTTATAGCACTCTCCGCGGCATATTTCATACTCCGCTGATAAATTTCAAGGGCTTGAACTCGTGTCAAATATTGATGTCTTAGGGAGCGTCCTCTACCCTTTATATAATAAATTTGCTATTTCTCTGCTACCTCTTCTACACTCATGTTACAGGAATGTGTCGTTGATCAGTAAGGGCAGAGGAAAAGGAAGCCATACCGAGAACACTAGCATTTCAATGTTTCTGTCTTATCGATTATTTTTTAGCCAGTTGTCTCCTGCAGGATGTACTCACTTTGGTCCCGGTCACTAAGTGCACATGATAACAAGGTATTACTCCTAAGCATCAAACATTACAAACAAGAATGCATTGCTATGAATATTGTGGTAGACCGTGAATAATAAGATAAAAAGGCAGCCTTATCGAAGCGCCGTCGTGAATACATGCATATCTCTGCTACCTTTTTCAAACGCATGTATGTTAATGTATGTAACAAAGGTATGTTAATGTTTAAATGATATTTGCATGAAGTAAATAACCAATTGTAAATAAATAATTTTAGAATGAACAAATTGCGTCCAACAGTGTAGTTAAAGTGTATATTTCTGGAGGCCTCATCCCCACATCCACTTGAGGTCTGTCTCACCGCCTTGCTTATTACGAAAGTGCAACACATAGTGATAATCTGCTGCATAATGCCAGCCAGATGTTTGCAGTAGCATACAATCAATACAACATTAAGATATATTGCTACTCTGCTGATGTTTCAGTGGTGCAGGTTACACACGACTTTGATTAACCGACTGGAGAGATTGTTCTACATTACTTCAATGCCTTTAAAAAACAACAGGGAAGGTAAGGATATTATTTTTGTTACACGTTTTTTTATAAGAAAACCACTTCTTTGCCTCAGCCTTAATTTTCTTAACTTTTTCCGAAATTGAGGCTGAGAATTTTTACGATTTTCTTAACTTTTGTTAGAATAAACTGACTGAAACGGGTTACCCTGTCTTTGATGGACGTCCATGTACACGGCACTATTGATGTGACACTAATGCGACATCGTTCGGTTTGATATAGCAAGTTTGATATTTGTTATCCATTGTCAAAGAAAAATCTCGATCTTTGTAAAAGAGCTTGCAGAAAATGAGCTAATATCAATTTCTGGCACATAAGAAAGATGAACTGCGTAACTTGAGCCTTGTGATTTTCTTAACATTTTCTTAAGATTTTGCCTTTTTGAGCCTCACTTTCTTATAAAATTTTTCTTATAAAAAAAGTGTATATACAATCACACTTGCTATCTTTGCAAAATATGGGGTTTTGCATTTAATCCATGGCGTCCACTGAATAGCATATAGTTTATCTAAGGAATGCGACTCGGCTTTGTACTTTTGACCTAACCATATTTCTTGCAGTAACCACAAGCACGTCATTTCTTTTGTTTGGAATTGCAGAGAGGTATTAACTCTCCTGGCACTGAATGTTACATGTTTGAAGCTGGTTTTAAACCATGATACAGGGTCGTGGACTTTGCCCCTTCAATCATCCACTCCTGCTTGTTACTAGTATAATTTCTGGTTTATGTACGACGTACTTTAGAATAATTAAAGCTTTTACAAGTTAGCTATCCCTGAAGTGTTTGGTCTAGGTCTATGAAAGTAATGGTACTTTGCTCCTCACAAAATTTAACTCGTGACAAACCAAGATAGGGGAAATGTTAACACAGTCTTTATCAATTGGATATTTGTCATGATGTGGTAACGTTTGATCGCTTAGAATAAACTTACTCTTAATTTGTCACAGGAAATTAATCTCCAACCAATGTCTTCGAGTAATCGTTTATCTATGCGCTCTGCTAATGATAACATCGCAAATCTTTCGTCAAAAACTTAAAAATTGTCTTCTCGGTCGAAAAGAGAGATGTTACACAACATAAAGCGGTCTTAAAAAAACGCACCACAACATTTTCATGCCCTGACATCTGATGCAAAGCAATGGAATAGTATATCACTATTTCACTAAACTAGAAAAATAGTGACTTGTGACAAAGAAATCAAAATAAGTTTAATCAGCAGTCATTTTCTACTCTTATTACACTTTCAAAGGAGTACTTACTCTTCATTTTCAGGTTGCTAGCAAATCAAAACATTAAGTAAATGTACCTCAGTTTACTTAGTTTACTTTGACAATATTTTCATAACATTTCTTATGCAAGGGAATATGTGACTTGTTACCTTGGTGCCATTAGAGAAGTCAAGTAGTAAACCAAGGTGTGGTCTGAAATTTTACGATCGTTATCATTGTCGTATGTATTATCCCATAAATTCAGGTACCCCTAAAATTTTTGCAGCAAACTAATTTGATTTCTGATAAAAATACAATATCAAAAGTTATGCAATGTCCTCACCATGGTCGAAAATTGTCTACTTCTAGAAAATAGGCATTTCTGATAAATTCAAAGTCATGGAAGATACATTTGTGCACTTTCCTGTCAACTGTTAAAAGTATCAGGCTTTAATAAGTCAAATAAATACTTGACTATTTGAGTAATCAAACAGACGCCTTTATCTTCAAAGTCGCACTCTCAGGGTAAACCTGGCCAGCTATAAGAACATCTGTATTGAAATTATAAAAAGCTTAAATCTTAATATTTCTTATTAAACGTGAGGAGAGCCAAAGCAGTGATAAATACCTCAATTTACGTATCTTTAATTACCAATAACCAGTATAATCATAAGCCATTTTATTCCTCAAACCCCAGCCTCCGAGTCAACTGGAAAGATTTCTTGACACATCTCTCGATCATTTGCGTGATTCATACTCGCTTACCATTCATTTGCTTGTGTCCACTGGATAATATCATCACTCCGCCACTGGTTTAAGTAGCATAGCTTTGATTTCTTTTTGCTGGGACCTTACTTTTTAAACATAGTTAGGACAAACCGAATTTGGTCTTTGAAATGTTCATTCTCTTCGGTTTACTTTGATCGAATAGAAATGCTAGATTTGTCACATTGCTCAAGTGTGATAATTTTTGCTCGAAAAATAAAATATTGACCTGTCATTTACCGTGTGATTTGGTTTCGGAAGGTTTTTGTCATGGTTTTGAGTTTCTAAGTCAAAGCCACCTAATCTAAAAATTGGAGAACTGAAATATCACATACTTTAAAGATGTTGTTTTGGTTGGATTTGTATTCTTGTTAATTAGACGATTAATTTTTGCTTTCTGAAGGCAGTTTAGCTCAGACAGATACGAGATTGGACTGCTTTAACATTTTAATAAAGAGAAACACTACTTGTGTTGTGGTAATATCTCTCTTTACTCTGCGAAAGAGACTAGATAACTACTGTGCATTTTACTATTTGTTGGTCTGCGCACAACAAAGTTTTCCATTCCTCAGGACTCTGCGGTTTCGCGATATTGGATTGTTTTTTTCTCTATGATCTCCTATCTAGTATTAAATTAAATTAGCCTTATTAAGACGGGAACCTACCGAATGACTTCAATATACGTAAATTGTTCTTGAAGCTGCAACATTTATTCAACTGAGAGGCGGTGCAATAGCCGAAAAAAAAGTTAACATTTTTACATACATATTCATATATATGGTACAGTCAAGGAATATCAAACGTCAACAAGTACAAAAGACCTAACAATAAGGTTACTCTTCATTATCAAAAAGTAGGTTTTACGACACTGTTGGTTCCAAATGGTAAAATTTTTACAGTACCTTCCTGCTCTCCCTTTAGTCCTCTAGGTAATTTTGTCCTCCGAAAATTGAGCAGAAATCTCGTCGTGTTTAATAACCAAGTCTTTGAATTAAATTCGTGATTTTGCCATGGGATGTCACCAAATCTTGAAAAAACAACATGAAGCAAACATTTCAGGCGACAGCAAACAACATTTGGATTAATTATGGTAACAACGGATTAAAGCTTTTGCCTTTTCTTACAAGAAATTTATATATATACTAGTCTCTTTGTTTGTTCAATGATTGATCTGCTTTACTAATGCCAGGTATTTTTCTCATTGCATATACCACAACCAATGTTCCATTTCCAATCTACTCCTACCTTATCGTTAAACAATCCTTGCAATTTTGCTTTGAATGCTTTTTGGCTTACACGCAGACAAAATGGTGAGTATCGGCTTATCGACTGTTGTCGTCTGAAACCTCTAATCGCATTTTTGCATAACAAGGTCAGATTTTGACTTGAAAAGCGTGATAGATCGAGCACAACAGATCAGCAATTTGCTGTATCAGCCAACGAATCAAGAAGAACGAGAGATGAGTTTCAAGATAAGTAAGAAGGACCATAAACGATTCCATCCTGTCATTTCCACATCAAAGGCTGTCGAACTCCTGTTTGTTTGACGAATAAAGGCGGATTTCATTGAAGTAAAGTAATATGAAAGCAAAGTTACGCACTTTCCTTTTCACTGTCTTTCAAATAATTACGACTATCGGCTATTCCATCTTGATGTTAAAAGCAATTTTGTTTACAGGAATTGATATCAGGGCAACCAGATTCAAGTCAAAGTTCTCAGAAATAAACGATGTCACAAATATCTACATTGGCTAAACTCTGGGGTTTTAGGTGACCTTCAGGTTTCATGTAAACAACAACTTGTGATACATAGTCCAATTAAAAATGAATTTTACAAAGTTACAAATACATGATTGAAATCTAGTGTAAATTGATGCAATGATTGGGGTTGGAAAACCTATTACAAGCTGTGGCCTTAATGATCTTTTTTGCCTGCAATATTTTTCATTAATAGCAAGTCATTTGTATTTGTGTGTATCAGTAGTCTGACAAACTGATAAATTGAAAGTTAGAATAAAAAATCCTTCTTCACACTGTCTACATCCCAATCATTTTAAGACTGCCAATAGCAGGATTTCATTGCCAATTTGTATTGACTCTTAGGTGTGTACTATGGAACACCACAGAATCACTACAATAAGTACAACATTGTTTAAAGGTTCCATTGTACTAAGCTAAAAATAGTTTAATTAATAGTCAGCATAAAGCTTTCGTTTAGTACTGATAATTCGTCTCATACCTGTTCCTCTGTCGTACACATATCTTTATATTTACCTTTCTCCAATTGTTTGTTTGTTTTTTTCCTCGTGATCAATTTGATCCTATTTAAACTACAAGTTCAGCATTGTTGTTCGCTACCTTATTCCGATGAATATACGTAATCAGTGCTTGACAAAAATTGTTAAAGAGACTTTATAATCAAAACATTGTTGTTACACAAAAATGTCTATGCTTAAACACTCGAAGATATTAGCAAACAACCTAAGATGTATAAATATTCATAGTTAAAACGAAAAAAGCCCAGAGAACCCAAATGATTTGCAGTTTTGGCCAAGTTTTTAGGATTTTAAGTTACAACTACTTTTCTAGATGCTAAAACATGTGTCCATCATTCACTCACGTAGATCTGTTCCATGAAAACATCGGCAAGGATTGCAAAGCGGTATATATGTAGAGTAATCATGATTCACGTAAGTCAGTAAGTAATTAGAAAAAAGGTACTTACGTATTAGGTAACAATACAGTTGTTCTTCTAAAGTAATACCCATCAATTTATATAAAAATTTTAAACCCTGGTCCTATACAAGGTCATTTAATCACTAGGAGTAAAACCTCATAGACTTATATTTAGTACCTTGCAATGAGAGATTAGTAGATTCATCAATTACATCATCCCATGATACAATTTTTGCCGATCTGAAGCCTAAGAGGAGAACAGCCAAGAGGACCAAGGAAAAGAATAAAAACGCTATGCTTGGAAAGTGACTTTTATGTGTACGGGACTCATCCTTGCATATCTCCGTCTCTTTATTGAGGGTCTTTCTTGGATATCTTCGAACGTTGCTAACAACTGATGTTATTAGCTGAGATAAGGCTTTTAAGTAAAACATCGTAGAGAAAAGAACAACATTTTAAAAAAGCAGAAAGCTTCATAAGACAACATTCAACATTTGATTTTTATCATTCGATTGTATGACTTAAGACCCTGAAAATTTGTGCGTTAACGAGTCACTCTTATTACTAAAGAGATGACAAAATGTTCACTTTAAAATTTTTTCTTGGCCACAGGAACGGAGGTGTTTATCACTACAATCGTGGATGAACTGGATACAAAATTATAGAGGCTGATTTGTACATAGTATTTATAAATAAATGCACATTATGTTTGATAACGAAATGATAAATACGCTTTTATATTATTCATTTTCTTGACGGAGTTATATGGTGATGATTGCAAAGCACTTGTGATTTGTTCTACAGTATACTCTCGTTAAGTGGGACCCCGGATAAGTGGGACTTTTGCTAACTGGGACTATTTTTCTTGGTCCCTTGAGCTTCCGCACTCGATTTTACTAGAGAAAGTTCGCTTAAGTGGGACCCCGAATAAGTGGGACAGATTTTTCAGTCCGGTGAGAGTCCCACTTAACGGGAATATACTGTATACCACTGCTAATTATCATCTACGCTGATGCAACTGTAGCATCAGATGGTACATGAAAGCAACATTTGATGATTGATTCTTGAACTTGGTCATAAATGACAGCAGCTTAACATTAACGAACGACAGTTTGAAGCAATTAAAAACTTAAATAATAGAGGAATACAAGCAGATAACAAAAAGAACAGGGCTATAGCAACATCGGGGACAAAATCTACGTTTGGAATGCCATCCTTTCCAATCAAAGTTGTTGAAGCTGTCCAAAAATAATACAGCTTTAAGTGCTTTAGCAAATTTCCACGATAACGTCGTAAAGAATCCCATATTAAAAACCTATCTTTGCAAGTTAAGGAAAATATATATTAATGTTTAACAGCAGGGGAGCTTAATCAACATATTCTTAAAACAAACTTCTCTAAAAGAGCCTTCAAAAAGTCAATAGTCAAGCTTTCAATTCTCAGGACTGCAGGATTCGTTAAAGAGAGTCACTGCCTTATACATGGAGTCCCTGACCAATTTAAAATTGAATAAGGTGTACTTTGTAGATTCTTTCAGGTCCCCCATCTTGGGACTTCTTATCTCCGGCCCCTACGTCATTTTCAGCGCTCTTGAAGAACAAAACGCCGATGATAAGAAGAAATATAACAAAATCGAAACACATGATAGGCAGTTAGTGACAAAGATGATGATTCTTGCTAATACGTTAAGATGATTAACCAATGGTCCTCCCATTGTTAGCACTACTTTATCTTAACTGAAAAGAAGCCTTGGAGTCATGAAAATGATCAAATGCCTTAATAACCGATTTCCTTCGTAAGAAGTCGTAAAGAAGGTGAATTAGTGTAGAAACACACGCAAACATCTCGTGCCTATCATACCACAAATGTGGACATATGTACCGCAGTGATGGTCAAGTCAAATGCCTTCTAAGTTGAATAAGCATATGACAGAAATGTGTATAGTCTGTGGTTATGGCGTGCGTACCATGGTTTTCCTGTGATAAGCTATTATGCGATAGGAATTTGAAAACAGTTTTGGAACCAAATCTTGATATCATATTTAAACTTTATGTCTGTGCAGTAAGGCAGTTATTTATTGAAAAGGTAGAATCTGTTTGATTACAAAAATTGAACAACACTCTTTTTAACAAGAGAGTGATCTAGTTACAACAATTTTTCCTTTCTAAAGGTTAAAGAATATATATTTTTTTATCAATCCAAAAGACATCCTGTTGTACTTCCGTAAGTCATTAAAGCAAATTGTTGTCGCGATAACCCGGGATAACAGTTTAAAACTTTACCTTTCAAGAAAGCATATCTTAACACTAAGATTAGAATACCTTACGCTTCTTGAGTTCAATCAGAGAGAACATAGACCCAGCAGGCTGTTCAAATTTTCTTCCTTAGCGTTGCTTAGGATGGTGAACTTAAATATTTTCATGAATAATGACAAAAAATATAAAGGTGTCTTTCTATTACTTTGCCTTGAGTGTTTAGGACACACATTTTCTTTCCAGTTGACATAACAGATATTCAATCTTTGTATCATTAAAGGCGAGTAATTAAATAAAGCGCACTCATTAGCTACCTGAATTGAGTGGTTAAGTGTGTTTAGACGACGTCCTTAACTGTTTACAGCACTAATTAAAGGGAACTTGAGGTAACGGAAGAATGCAATTAGCCACTCATCTGAGGATTTCCCCATAATTAAATGCTAAGTGTTCAAAGGTTTTGGAGTTGATGGCCAGGGCTAAAAAATCGAAAGCGAGAAAAGTCTTAAGATGTGAATGCAGAGATTAACTAACCCTCACAGGACAAAAACAGATTTTTGATATCTATTTACTGCGTAGTGTAAAAGAACAACAACAGAAGACGTGAAAGATGGCGTGAACTACGTGAATTATTTCGGCGAGCAAAACATAGATAATAGCATAGTGGTAATTAGGAGTTAAGCTTGAAAATAAAAACGTATTATGCTCAATAGAGAAGTTAGCAGGGCCGTCGTGTGGAAAGAACAGAAGTAAAGTTCGAATAATCAGTGTTCACAATCATAACTTTACTTCTGTACATATTTAGCTAACTACTTGCTTATAAAACTCTATCACCAAAGGCATATAAAAAAATACAATGTAATTAAGGTATACATTTGTCAAAAGCATAAGCCAACGAAAATGAGACAGTTGCTTTCCTGTTAAAATAAAAGTATATAAAACAAATGGAAGTGTTCTCGTGAATTTGTCTTAATGAAAATATATAAAGAAAATCATGAATCTTATTACTTCAAACAACTGTCAGGTTTTTGTAAATGTTTACTAGGAAGCAACCCGAGTTTCTTATTTACTGCATTATCTTTCTTCTCTTCAAGTGGTGCATACTTTGCACAAAATATCCTAGGAACGGCAATGCAGTTGCTTTTGCCAAACATTGTTTACAACAGAATCATAAGCTTAGACTTCTGTCTCTTAGCGAGAATCCCTAAATTACGAGTGATATGGGAAGTTATTTTAAAGACGTAAGCTATCATGAGAATTTTTTGTTCTCGTGTGTTCTAATGTATTTGCATCGGCTTAAGCAGCTTCTTTGTGAAAGCGATGGAAGATACTATTCATGTTTCATTAGTTCAAGACCCTGTGATAATTTTTCCACCTACATTTATTGCCAATCTACTATTAGTATCTCAAAGTACACTGTATCTCATCTAAAGTATCCAGCTTATGATGTCCTGCACTTTATAGGTAAGGAACTATGCATAAGAAGACAAAGCTTTTATATTTTCTACTCTTTCAAACCTCCCTGAGCTAACATACTCAACAGGCGTCAGTATCGCAAGAAGAAATATAAATTTGTAACGTTACCGCCCCTTTTGAAGAAGATAATGATCCATCCACGAATTTTCGACTTACAAGGTCTTAGTCATGCGACAGAAGTCAGTATCACGAGAAGTAAAACAAGTTTGTAACGTTTCCGCCTTTTTGAAGAAGATAACGATCCATCCACGAATTTTCGACCTACAAGGCCTTAAACATGCAACAGAAGTCAGTATCACGAGACCTAGTATCCGATATTTGTTAATCAGATGTCATCGCCACATCATAGTATTTTCATGCCTATATACATTTCTCCTACAACTTACAAGGCAAGTAATAGTATGGATACATGCTAAGCTTAAGTTTCAAACGATCACAGTCTGAGGAAAAAAGGTTAAGAAATCCATGGAGGAAAAGTTTCATAAGTGTTAGCAAAGGCAGACTCATTATTGAAATAAGGACTATAACCTTGTGATAGAAAATTAATCCATTTGTCAGAAATAAAATCGAACGCAGGTGGACAACGATAGTCGTGACTCTTTATTGTCTGCGTTCTTGTGAAAATCTTTGGCAAACGGCAAGGATAACACCAATCTAATATAAATCACCGTATAACATATACGCATTTATTCTTCATATCGTAATTACTTCGAAGAAAAGGAGAATGAAAAACTTCAATGACCCGACTTGACTCAAATTCAAGCTTTACAATTTAAGCGAAGGAATATCAATTTGGTTTGTGTCTTATCAAATCTCAAATGATACACTTGCTTTATAGCGTTGTTTGTCTTAACGGTTCCATTTTCAATCGATTCAACTTGGCCTAAAACCATGTTATATTGTGATTTCTGTACCCCATGAAAATCCAAGTCACTGGATACAAACACAACTACCTAAAATTCAACATCTTATTTTATTTAGCAAAGAAATATGATTTAGAAATGTAACGTACTTTTTCATGAGATGACCTCAACTTTCTGTTGAAAGTAACACTAAACATTAGAAATTCTTGGTATCCACGGAAAGAAGTTAAGATGATGGCGAACAGTAAAAACATCCTGCATGGTTTGTACCTGTGAGCTATCTTTTAAGAATTTGCTAAAAACCGGGCAAGATGACCTTTTGAGAAAGTTCTTGAATGTTTTTCGAGAATTTTCTAGTATACAGAGAATCCGGTTCAAGCCAGTGGGTAGCTTAAATTTGATTGGCTACAGTCAATTCTAGTCCTATGTAAGAGCTTCTAGGTTTCAGAATGTATGTAAGACAGATGGCTCCTTGTATGTTATCCTAACAGTTATTTTGGGCTAATTTCTCTGTTATGTTTCAATGAACTCTACTTTTCTTGATAAAAAAGTCTACGTTTACTGCCAAGTATCCAACAATATGTACAGTCTCGCTCTACAACAGCTTTGATTAACTTGCAAGAAGTACTCATAATTTCAAATGATAATAAAGTTTCCTATGCAAATCTCAAATGTTGGGAATGAGCAATCCTTACTTATTTGCTATAAAGATACAGACAAAATATCACCTTTCAACCGGACGTCTTAAAGAGATTACTTGAACTGTATTAGCTGTAATATGGTATATCTTAAGCATTAACAAACTGTGGCTTATTAGCCCACCAGGGGATCATCGTACAAACAAAAATGGCTGTCTGTTTATGTACGCTAGCTACATTCGTTTCACAGTGTTAAACATGTTTGCACTAAAAGACGATAAGATCAACAACCTCATGCTAACAAGTCGGCAGCCTTTGCTATTTCACTGACTTAGCTCAATTGCAGACTTAAGCTTGATGTCATTATCATAGTTAACAATTGTTTCTTTTACAATGTACTTGATTTGATTTTACAATACAATTAACAACACAGAGCTGAAATACCTATCTTTGTACTTAAGCAAACGGTTGTCTATCCAGCAGGGACGCAGTTAGTGCGTGTCTTGAGACGGGAGGGCACTTCAACCTTGCTAGATGAATCTTACCTAAGAACAGTCCCTAGACTATGGACTGTTGACTATGTCTTTACACGTTGACTACTATAGATAAAATAGATAAAAGAGAAAGCACGCAATGTCTAATATAATTATACGATAATGAACATCAACTTTAAAGACATATACCGGTACTTAGGCTTTAATCTTGATTTTTGGTATCTATGGTCCTACTTTATCGTTCGTGGAGTACTTCTATTCCAAAACAGAGTTTCTTGTTGCCAACTAACAAGAGATCTTTTTTCGAATGCAGAGATATCGTATATCCCAAATATTGACTTTGTGGTACGAGCGATTGACGAAGTCGACAGAATACAAACTAGAACAAAGTGACTTAATTAAAGGAATAGAGCAGACGCCTTTGTAGACACCATTGTTCTTCAAAAAAAGACTCTTTGGCACATTTGCAGGCTCATCCTGAAAAGACACAACTTGCTAGGAAGGTTAATGATGAAGTAAAGGCATAGATAAAAACAGAAAATTATACTTCTCGGCTGACCAAGTTGATTACGCAACGAAAAGTTGGAATTGACACTTATGATCCCCTCGTCTCTATGGGATCATATCATGGATCATATCTAATCAACATACGCTGGGGTGTTATTAACAGTATCTATTACATCATCTTGACGAGAAAGAGGACATTGTTGACACAAATCAAAGGCAACACAAATACTTCTTTTACACTTGCTGGTTCTATATTTATGATAGGGTACGCTCCATACATACAAGGTGGTCAACATTGTAACCTCATACTCAGCGGCAATAGTGTTAAACTTGAGTCGGACGAGTCGCGCAGATCGCTAAGAAGTTGCGCCTCCAATAAACACTACATAGGCTCTACTCTTAAGTTACTTAGTATTAAACAAAGAACATCCTTTACACACCACGCATTACGAACACGTACAGCACGA
>JANTCA010000010.1:121619-135941 GCA_024741275.1 Chironex yamaguchii
AAATATCTGGCTTTCAGCATTCAACATGCATTAATACATAAGTTTGTTTCCAAAGTATGAATTTGTTTTCAACAGAATGTTATTTTGAAACAGTACAAACGTGTTGATTCTTATATCAGCAATATTCATAACCAACAAATATCTGGCTTTCAGCATTCAACATGCATTAATACATAAGTTTGTTTCCAAAGTATGAATTTGTTTTCAACAGAAGGTTTATTTTGAAACAGTACAAACGTGTTGATTTTTATATCATCAATATTAATTATCGACAAATATCTCGCTTTAAGCATTCAGCATATATTGATAGATAATTTGTTTCCAAAGTATTTATTTGTTTTCGACAGAATGTTTATTTTGAAACAGTGCCAACATGTTGATTGTTATATCAGCAATATTAATAATCGACAAATATCTGGCTTTCAGCATTCAACATACATGGATACATAATTTGTTTCCAAAGTATTTATTTGTTTTCAACAGAATGTTTATTTTGAAGCAGTGCCAACATGTTGATTGTTATTTCAGCAATATGAATAATCAACACACATCTGGCTTTCAGCATTGAATAAACATTGATACACAATTTGCTTTCAAATTTCTAAGAGTCAGTGTGATTTTTTCTCTGTATACTTGTGAGGGCGAGAAATGGCTCAGTAGATTTGAGAGCTCCGTACTCTTGAGTCCTGATTAAACGTGCCCCTGCTTTTTCCCCCGCTGATTAATATTTTTTTTAAAAAAATGACACATGACGTTCTTATTCCAGTCCATGTTTATTATTTGTGAGTCTTAAATAATCCAATCGGGTGATAATTTACGTGAGAAGTCATGTTTAGGATTTTTTTACAGGTGAAACGACTCCTGAAACCCATCCAGAGGTACTGATGATTGTAAAGTTTGTCTTCAAAACCGCAATTAGAAAATAGTGCGAAAAAATGCATCTTAATTTCGATAATGCTAGTGATAGCAGAGTTCCAGTGAATTTTGGACGCAGTTGGGAAGAAAGTAATTCAAATGCCGAGAAATTCGAATTCGGTGAACTTGTTTTCAAATACGAAGAAGAATACGAAGCCGAGATTAAAAGAAATAAAGGTTAAACAAAGTTGTGACTATAGGCGTAAGAAACACGTGCCCATTAAACGAAAGTATGGATATTTAACCAAAGCCGTGCGTGAGTTCTATACCGTTCTAAAAAAAGAGGTTTAAGAGACCCACCTGTTCGAACTTAAAAGGGATCCTACTCACCCACCCCGTTTATTGGGTTTCCAACCCTCCTACTACTCCAGCCCCCAGTCTATTTTGGAATTCAGAGTATGGTGTCGTTTCTCTTTTACCACTGCTTTGTCAAACAGCAAACAGAATGTCAACAGAAATGATACTTAGTCGTAATTTGTCCGCAAGTAAGGAAAGGTGCAAATAATGACAAAACTAATGAAGATAGCCAAACTGATAACTACGAGAGAAGGAGATATGACTAGGAACTGTTTTCTAAATTTTCATTAAATGTCTTTAGAAAAATGATGTTTTGTACACATTAGCAACATGTATATATAAATTGTACGTTTCAACACAACATGACAGCATAAACAGAAGAACAGATGATGTACATGTATGAAACAATTAACAAGGTGGTAGATATCGAGGACCCTGTTATGGGACTTATTAATAATGATATTAAGTAAAAAGAAACAGATGTATGTATTTATAAAATAGTGCTTATTGTCTTTATTGTTAGACATCATTTTACATCTGCCTTATTTATTGTGGCTTTATTGATTAATACTGCTACGTGAGTGGTAGCGATCAGCATGAAGTCGAAAAAACAGAATTAAGCATGACCAGTGTCGAGTGCTAAACTACGTCTACCAAAATTGGATTGAGTGGGGATTGGCTTTATAATAATACTGAAATTTTGAAAGTACTTTATAGCATATTTCATTAAAGTCATTCCACATTAAAAAAATCCTAGGCCAAAGTAAAATAGAGACGATTGTAAGCGGAATATTTTATAGTGCGTAGCTATTGCAGTGTTGAATTGCCTCTTGCCAAGTATGAAATCAAAATAAGTAGATAGCTGTCGGTACGACTTAACGTGTTTCCTCTGATGAACACCGCGGCGTTCATTAAAGAGTGAGCTTTTGGCTGCAACGTTCAATAGAAGGCGGCGTTCAATGCAAAACGAAGAATGAGATAAAAATAGACTTTAAAGGCTGTTTTCTTTTCCCGAAAAAAAGTGCCAATTGATTGTTTGAAAAATGTTTTAAAGATGTCGTCAGGGGATCAAATATTTCAAAGCATGTCAATATCACTGTCTCCCTCACAGTCCTCGTCTATGATATGAAAACTTTCATAGCTTTCGCAGACGTCATACTCCATAATTTCAAGAGGATTATCAGAAGCTTGATCTTCAACTAGTGCCTCCAATCCCCGTTTCGACAAAGCAGCACCAATTTCATGCTTCTAAGATCCACTGAGTTAGCTTTCGTCAGGGTGGAGGCTGCTGATTTCCCCCTTTTGTAAACTGTAGTACGCCTACCATCACATACTCTTTTAAAACCGCAGCATTCAATAGAGGTGGCGTTCATTAGAGGGAACAATAGTTCATCACATTCAATTCGGTATGTGAATGTGGCAAACTCTTCGATTATCAGCATGGATACCTTGGTTTTAAAAGCGACATTCCCATACTTGATCTAGATCTAGTAGTATTATTGTTATTATGCTCTACTGGCCAAAGATAAGCCAAAAAGATTAGAAGCATCAATGACCTTTCACAATATTAGCAAATTGCCGCACTTATACGTTGTAGTCAGTACCTTTTTCGTCTTCTTTGTGTATCGAATCCAGTTAAGTTGTGATCATGCATCGATTCCCGGATGTAAAACCTGACACGTCTACATTATTCACTTAGTAATCGCAGCTGCCCTTATGTAGAAGCTGAGTCATATTGACCGAGGGAAACGTGTCTGAATGATAACTACTTTCGTCTGCTTGTTTGAATGTTTATGTATGCATTATCCATTTTGGGAGGATAGTTGCCAAGCTATTTTGACTAATGTAACAACTGTGAATTGGATTTTTGTCAATGGCTTGGTTTACTGTCTGTTTTATAAATAATTGAGTTTCCATTCAAACAATGCTAGAAAGTCCTTCTTGGCTGATGATTCGACCAGATACTAATGCACCCCTTTGATTATTAATTAAATTGATAGCAAATGCGAAACAAAGACGTTATGTTTCCTTTTTAATGTAAATATTGTTGTATACTTTTATAAAAAGTTTCTTTGCCTCCAGTTTGCATTGTGTGTAGGGTTTTTTTGTATAACAACACAGTCATTTATGTAGTAATACGGCTCAATGAGAAAAACATCTCCCATCCCTTGTTCTTGGTAAGTCGTGTGATTGGCAGTCGTTTTTGATCCTATCAGACATTTGACTGATGCTTGAAGCACCCTGGAAAGAGTATGTAGATCACAGCGAGTACATTGTGATGGAAAGAGTACCTGCTACAATCCTGCCTATGGTTGCCTTATGTAAGTCGTGACGTATGCCCTTCTCATGTAGACCACTGAAATGCGAATTATACTCAAAAGGTTTTATTTTGTTTGATGCACTTCAGATAATAACAAGCCAGAAAGTAAAGGGAAAGAGAAAAAAGCAAAATTTATAGCCAGAGAGTGGATCGAACCCAACCAATAATGAGACATCTGCCAAAAAGCGCTGAGAAAAGTACTGGAAAATTGTTTTTTGATTAAAGTGGAGTGGAAGTATTAAGGGTTTTTAACTATCCTGCTGTGGCCACTATCAGTGCTATTTCTATGTATCCGTGTAAATGGAAAAATTGGACACAAAAATTTAGCCTTGTCTGTTTGAATAACCGTGCCTTCTTAATTTCCGTGAGGCTGTTTTTCGTAAAAGCATGTATCAAATAGAGTGAGGCATCCAAGAAGTAAAATAACACAAACGAAGAACTACAACGTTGATTTAAGAAATATTCAAGGTATCATTACTGAGTATAAGAGTAAATACAACAGAGTTGTTGAAAGAGAACCATGTAAAATGGAGCAGCTGTTAAAGAAAGGCTTTTATTTGAAAGTTTTGAGCAGGTGATGCATTCTTGATTATTGTGTCTGCGCTGTAAAGGGGAGGGGGTTCTTAGTAAATATCAAAATTTTGAAATCAGGAAATTTGAGCGTGTAAATACACACTGGTTATAAAATTTGCTGCTTGCAGTTCCTCTAAGTTTCTGACGCCTCATATGTCAGACGACAAACACGTTGGAATGTTTTTCGCAGTTTTTTTTCAAGGCGATTGTCATGTTCTGTACCACTAAAAGAATTTTACAAAAGGACGTTGTTCGTCAGTAAAGGGACGTAAGAATTGAATGTATTGTTTTCTTTTTAGTTGCGAGGAAGATTTATTTTTGACTTTTGTAGAGAAAAGGTGTCAGTTCGTCTGCTATGGAACTTGAGAATTGAACATTTTTACGGACATTTTGTTAATTAGTGGTGAAATGAATTTTTACGTTTGAGTTATTCTAAGGTTTATTCAGCTACTGTGTATCACTGACTGAAATTTGTTTCAAGTGTTTTACATAGCTTCCACCTAAGAGTACAAAAGCTACACCTGAAGACAGTTGATGAGAATGGGTACAGCTGTTGCTTTATCCTCAACATACTAATTGTTAGTCCAGTCGACACATCTGATACGTTTTGCTTTTGCTGTGAAAATAGCATCCGAAGTAGTCTACAGGCTATCGCGTTGGCGCCCGTCAGCGGAGTTTGATGTGTTGATCGGCTCCATAGTGATTTCACTAAGTCCTTTAACGAACTTAGGCTCAGTTTTCCGATCGACAGGTTAAAATATTGTTAGGTTTCCCTACTTTCTGACTAGTTTCTCTCTTAACAAGAAAATTGTCAGTACTCCATTGCCACAGTATGTTTACACGATTTTTCCGAGCGTTTACAGCGGTCCTTGATCCACATAAAATCGCTCGCGTGCGTTATATTGACAAATTATAAAAGGGAAAGACGAGCCTTGTACCCAGCAAAGATAATATCGTAATTTTGTAAGAGTCTATTCCTATAACAATCAGATATGTAGCAGAATGAGCAAGGTAATGAACTGAACTGTAGAAATGAGCAGCAAGGGAACATGGGCAACCATCACCCAGATGAAAGACAGACAAGACAAGCGATTTTTCGTGAGTGATTTCACTTTTGTTGGCATTCTTCTGTGCTTTGTGCCATAAATCCGGTCGTTGCTTATCATTTTATTGCACACTCTCTGTAAACATTGCACACATAATTATACGATGTGCTCTGCATGTTCTACTACTGTGCTTTCATCGCATTCAGGGGTCGTATTGACTTATACAGATTTCTGCGGTACAGCACAGTAGTATTGTGCAATCGAAAATAGGGAGTCGGGTTGATAACGTGAGCCCCAAAACAAGTAATTTTCCCCCACATAGGTGCCCCAATGTAGGTGCCTAATCTTAAACCGATTAGACCTTAAATAGCATATTTCCTGCCATAATAATATTGCATTGATACCGCAATCGGTCACAACTGCAATTATTTGATGCAAAACTATTTTGAGCTTTGTCGATATAAAAGGATTTTTTGAGATGCACAAACAATGGTCGGTCTTTTCAAGTTTTGCGGTCGGGCAAGGTACTTACGCGGTGGTAGTAGTAGCAGCACATAATTATTTTGTTAGGATTCCTTCAATGATCATGAAATGTGGTCACGCACCGTTTTTCGAGTTGACGAATTCGATTTTGGAATTTGCTTTCGACTACAAGCTACTAGTTTGCCAGGGCATGCCTGAATTGCAGCACAGGGGACCCAAAATAACCCACCCTGCATTATTTTCCAAGCAACCCCGGAATAGTTAGCTACCAAAAAATATCAATTGTATTACCATTCATTATAGACATATCATTTGGTGCAAAACTATTTTGCGATTTGCCAAAATGAAGCGATTTTTGATATTATCACCTTCCCCCAGTATGGGTAACCCGGTGTTCTCTTCATGTTTCTAGTGCATTACGACGTACTTTGAAATCTTTATAGACAGCAGATGACTCATAGAATTTCGGGATTACTAAGTTACCCATATAGGGAAGGTGATTCACGCCTTTCTTCTTAACGTTTCGTCCTTTTATTGATCTCGAAATTCTATTTGGGTGATCTTTTACACCAAATAATTGCAGTTGTGAGCGATTTCGTTTCGATGTCATAGTATTAGGACAGGAAAATATGCTAGTTAAGGTCTAATCGGCTTAGGATTAATGCACGTATATTGGGGCAACTATTTTTTGGGGAAATTACTGATTTTGTGGCTCACGTCGCCAAGGCATTTGAAAATATCGTGAGCTTAAGATTTTCCCAAATTTTTGAAAGCTCACTAGCCGCATCTAAACACAGTATAGTTTTCATATAACTTCCCATTAACGTCTCCTGTTAAACTTTTTAAGTCTTGCCTTTTTTATTCACTTTTGTCATTTTACAGATTTTAGTCCCGTGGTCTTAGCGATTTGCTACGCCACAAATAAGCTTGGTAATTTTTTAGAATCACCACTCATTCCCTGCTCGGTCTCCTAGGTTCCTCTTGAACCTTAATGTCGTCGCACAGTCCAGCTATTGATTTGTAGTAAACAGGAGAACAGCAGAAGGAATTGTTTTAACAGCCAGATTTTTGTCCAGAGTTGGTAGGAATATACACTGCAGCTGGTAGCAAGTCTGTAACTTTACTGTTTTGAAAACAGAACAGTACTGGATAGTCACCTTTGTCGGAAATGTACAAATATTGATGGCACTTACATAAAACATTGGAAACGTGACAAAATAGAAAGAATTGGTACGGCTGTCAGAGAGTGTAAGGGCATAGTAATTGACTATACCAACCCTGTAATACTTTATTCTTTATGCGTGATTTTCCTTTTAGTGTTTGAACGAACACAGGTGAAACCACACCCAGTATCAAAGTTGACATTATCAAACTTAGTGTTTACATTTTCATAAAAGATTACTTTCTACTGAGGACTACTGTTTTGAACTCAGAAGTAAACCATCATTTACTGCCTAACCATTATTTAGAGTACAACACAATCAACCAACTCACTTTTTTGTCAAGCATATGTTCCTGTTGTACCTATTTACACGTGGCAAGATTTTCCCCTTTTTTAAGACTAATACTCCTAAACAAATTACCCAATCCTCAAAGAGGGAGGTATTGACAAGAAATAACAATACGGGGCCAACTTGGTAATTGCAATGAGTACAATTTAAATCCTTGAACAGGGATCTATTGCAGGGCAAGCCAGCAGCCACGGTAATTCTAGCTCCAATAGCATATATCAAAGTTGTTGCAGTTAAAAAGCTCATAGTTGGATTTTGGGATGGGCCTTCGGGTCCGTCGCAAGGTGTGTTACTGGTTGGTCTGTCCTTCTTCGCAAGGACTGCACATATCCTTGTGACTGCACATGGGATTTGCGATGTTTACTTTCAAAAAATTAGAGTGTTCAAAGCAAGCTTGTAAGCTTGAATACATGAGCATGGGAGAATGGAACTGGACTTCGGTCCCGTTTTGTTGGTTTCCAGGACCGACGTAATGATTAAGAGGGACAATTGGGGACATTCGTATTCTGTTGTCAAATTGAGGTGAAATTTTTGGATTTGCGAAAGACGAACAACTGCGAAAGCATTTGCGAAGAATGTTTTCATTAATCAATGACGGAAGTTAGAAGATCGAAGACGATCAGATACCTTCCTAGTTCTAACCATAAACGATGCCGAGTAGGCATCAGTGGCCGTTATTGTATGACCCCGTTGACACCTTATGGGAAACCCAAGTTTTTAGGTTCTGGGGGAAGTATGGTTGCAAAGCTGAAACTTAAAGTAATTGACGGAAGGGAACCACCAGGAGTGGAGCCTGCAGCTTAATTTGATTCAACACGGGAAACCTTACTAGGTCCAGACATAGTAAGGATTGGCAGATTATGAGCTCTTTCTTGATCCTATGGGTGGTAGTCCATGGCCTTTCTTAGTTGGTGGAGTGATTTGTCTGGTTAATTTGGTTAACGAACGAGACCTTAAACTGCTAAATAGTTAAATAGTTACATGATTCTTCAATTGTGGTTAACTTCTTAGAGGGACTATTGGTGTTTAACCAAAGTAAAGAAGGCAATAACAGTAGTCTGTGCTACCCTTCGAGGTTCTGGGCCACATACGCGCTACACTGATGATGGCAGCGAGTCTGACCCTTCACCGGAAGGTGTGGGTAATCTTTTGAAATGTCATGATGGGGACAGATCATTGCAACTATTGAACTTGAACGAGAAATTCCTAGTAAGCGCGAGTCATCAGCTCACGTTGATTACATCCCTGCCCTTTGTACACACCACCCGTCACTACTACAGATTAAATGGTTTAGCGAGGCATTCGGATTGGCATCCTTCTGGTAATGGCAATGGCCTTTGGATCGCCGAGGAGTTCTTCAAACTCTAAAGGAAGTACAAGTCGTAACAAGGTTTCGTAAGTGAACCTCCGGATGGATCATTACCGAATGACAACTGGCGTCAGATTTGAGACGTTGAGTCTTGATGGAGTTTGTCGAGGTGTTCTCCACACTTCACTGTGAACTTGTTTGTGGAGAACCTGAAGTGGGAAGATGATGAAGAAGATGAGGATAATGATGGTGATGATAATGTTGATGATGATAATGAAGATGATAATATTGTGATATATATTGATGCCAATGAATATGATAGTGATTTGGAAGGCCCTGAGTGGCTTCCTACTGCCTCTTGTTCTCTAGAAGTTTGAACGTGACAAAATTGATGAATGTATACATTATTTTTATGTTGACAACTCTCTTCCACACCTCTCTTGTGTGAAAAAGAGGAAGGAGACGAAACTTTTGTGTTGGGCTTGTAGTTGTAAATTAAAATACAACTTTTAACGGTGGATCTTGCATCGATGAAGAATGCAGCCAGATGCAGTCAGTAATGTGAATTGCAGGATACAGTGAATTGTTGAGTCTTTGAACACAAATGACGCTCCCTGGTCTTCCAGGGAGCATGTCTGTCTGAGTGTCGTTTATGAACCTTCACGACTGATGTGACCTGATCAGCAGGTGAAGTGTCAATTAAGGACACATATTCTGGGCAGTGGATCCTGTTCCTCGAAGGCGTCAGTTGTAATTAGGCCAAAGGCTTGTTTGTTTGTCGATCTTCAAGGCATCTGTTTGATGTTATAAAGAGCAGGCCAAAAAAGTCGTTGTTATGTTTGTTGACTTGTGTCCTACTATTGCCAGGATGATGAAGTGATGTCGGCCTGTTGTGTTGTTGGATTGCATTTTATGACACTACGACCTCAGATTACGCAAGAGTACCCAATGTTGGTTGCTATTAATTAATGCAAATTAGCATAGATTTCACATAACAATACTGTGTTGTTTATAAATACATCAATTATAAAGAAGAAAAGCATTCTTTGCATATGTCCGAAACATGCCCAAATAATTGTCACTGCGAAAAATAATATCATTACACAGTTTTCGCTTTACAATAAAATTTGTTTCTTACCTATTCTAAGGTAGTGACTGGAAGTACAAAGGAAGCCTAAGAACTCAAATTTCTGTCAATCATCTACACAACGCTGGAATTATTGAAACAAGAAACAGCCGCTTATAACATCAAATCTCCAAAGCTAGCTTCAATATCAACGCTTAGGATAAATAAGTTTTAAAAAACACAAGTTAATGTGACAAACTCAAAGTAGGGATGGAAATTGTGTTCCTCTCGTCAATCAGCAAAGGTCCATTAGTATTATACAGTCCAAGATCCTTATATGCTAGTTTCGATTTGAATGCGACTGAAAACCTGAATGTGCCTTGTCAGTCTATAAAGAACAAGATTGCATAATTACAAAGACAGCAATGTAACTCTGACAGAAAGAATGCATTTAATACATATTCACTCTCTTTCCTCGTCAATTGTTAGCCCAACAAACTAATAACGAAAATGTGCAGAGTAACGTAAAATAAGGAAAACTGATCTCTTTTTTTTAGTTTACAAATAACTTTCTGGCTATCATAAATGATAAAAATCTACCACAATCTCATAACAGATCCCTCGTCACAAGCAAGTACGTTCCCTCGCAATGCAAATACGTCACTCTAGCAGCTGTAAAAATATTGTTTTGGCTGTTAAATTCTAGTTGTAGACATGACCCAAAAGTTGTGTAATCAGTGGAACCTGAAATATGACGGTTATCGATACCCTTCTATAGTTTTAAGTTCAAATATCGCGTACAACGTTTGTGGTTTATTCCTCTGTTAATCAAGCAAAATTATTTCCATAACTTACTTATCATACTAATGATACTGGAAGATGAAGTGAAAGATTCAAAAAGTTTGGAGACGTGTTGGCATTTACAACGACTGAAATTCACAGGTGTCAAATGTTTTCACACAGTCTAAGATGTGATGGCCACCTGATAAGAGAATTTGAGTATATGTGCAGCTATGTAAATTCTTTTATCTTTGCTAAGGTTTTCAATATTTTTAAATCAAAGACAGAATTGTGATATTCTAGCTGGTGGCTTTTCGTCGTGACAATCAACTGTGTAAGTATGTTTTAACTGAAATACTGCTCCTTCTAGTCACTTAAAATTGTCCAAAGAGTGCCAAGTTCGTCATTTTCTGCTGTTTCTGCATTAATTAAGTCTCCCTTTGGTCCTCGTGACTTTTTTTTGCTTAACAGTTGCTTTGCATTCACATACTCATTTCTATCCTAGCGGTACATCCTTAAAATTTCTGTTAAATAAACCTGGGATGTCAGAAGTATTAAACAGCTACTGGCATTATATTTGAAGAAGAGCACAACTTCAGAGCGCAACTGACCCATGTCATGGCATATCTGGTTATCGTAGCTTGCAGTCTTAAGCCAACTATTTTCCCTTATTTGCTTGCTTTATACCTTGCAGTCAAAGAACATTAAGGACATTAGCTAAAACTCTTCATTTATACCATCATGGGAGTTCATTCTTTGGCGAGTTATTTGCGACAATTACCTATTGACAGTCTTCAAGATCTCAGTAACCGTCTTGATAATCCGACTCGTGATTTCATATGCATATCCTATCTACAGATTACAATGATAGTCGAGACTACTAATGATTTGTCACGAAACGTTTGTTTTAGTGAGCTTTCTTTAGAATTGGTAGCAGGGAAATATTTTTTATCAGTGGAAGTAGCAGCCAACTCGAAAAGGGGGAATAAAAATATTTGTCAAGTCTTCATTTTAAATGTAGCTCACTTGTAATAAAATATTGCACAATATGATACTTACCTAGATTTATTTGTGAGTTTTTGCTCAGCACTTCAGTCGTGCAACTGATTAGTGATTTAACCGGTATTGTTTGTCTTTGCCCAGTCATTCTTACTCCATTTTGCATCCCACAACTCCTGATGCATGGAACTCTTATGACAAAGTTCTTACTTTTGACAACATGGGACGGTTGTTGGCATTGTGTACTTCCATAACAAATTCAGGATATTACAAGATTAACTTGGAAAAAGAGCTCTCTGTAGTACTAAGGAGCATTGTCAATTTTTATCCATAAATTTTTAAAGCGTTCAGTATCAAGATGTCAGTTAGACAGTACGTTGTTATATACAAACTGTTGATAAGTATACATCAATTTCAGCCTGCAAAACAATATTGCCTTTTTATATAAGCAATTGGTTCAATTACAGTCTTAATAGCCTCCATGTACATATGTTATACGTTGCAGAAAAATTTCGTCCTGGATATATTATTCTTTTTACAAGCCCTACTCATTATTATTTACGCATTGATCGAGTATACACCGACTTGTTTCTCCAGACCTTGTTATAACAAGCACACTTTGCTCTTTACACACTATTCATAAGCCCTTTGTGTAAGTGATGTAAACACTAGTGGTCCAGTTTTGTTAAAGTTCAATTCTTCAAAGAACAGTGATTAACTCTTTTTAAAACATTTTCCTGTCTTCAGAGCAACATTGCTTATATGCATTGATTAAGTAACAGTGTCTAATTGAAATACTATTTCTTACAAATGTTATTTGCGATCATTTTTCTGATGCTAGCCATGTTAAAGCTATTAGAGATCACCTCAAGAAACTCTAACTGATCAGACAGAATCAATAATTTTGATCCAACTGGAGCATCTTGTAAACACATTGTGTCTAAGATAACAAAATGTGAGTTCTCGTGGATTTTGAATGGACTGTTACAGACATCTCCCATTGATTTCAGACTGAGCTGAGGAAGACATATTTCAATAATTCGTTTGAATTAAAGCATGTTGTCTGCACTTCAACACTTATGACATAAATTCATTCTCATGCACAAGGATAACTTCAAGGATCAAAAAGACTGAAATCAACGTGCAAGTAGGTTTAATTTCTACTCAGACAGTTTGATAATACATGGCTAGTATTGTTGATATTTTGAAAACATTTTACCGAAATATTTTTTGACTCATTCGCTTCTCTAATTTTCTTTATGGATCTCTTTTTATTCACGTTTTCCATTAAAGTGTACAAAATATAAACTTTTCATAGATTTTTGGGACTAAAGAGTGTTAACGAGATAATCCTGATATTGGGCCTATTTATAACTTTTCGCTTAGAATTTAACGTGAGAGATTAGCGGTAAATTAGTTTCTTTCATGTAAAATAGCCTAATGGTATATTTCTTATGAAATTGATGAATGCAGTGCTAATGTATTTGCGAGATGAGTAATTACTATGAATGTTTTTTTTGACTAATGTATACGTTAATGCTCGCGAGAACCTTTTTAAGGATAGTTTTGTCTGCAGATATACAAAGGATGAATTTAACCATATTTTGTGTCTGTATTGAGATATTTTGCCCGCTTTTAAAGACATCAGCATTGAGATCAATAAAAGCTGTTGGATGTTGGAGTTTTACGTAGTTTTATAAACAATATATATATACCCAAAAATATATACTGCAAAGTGTTTAAATGCCATAAATATCAACTCAATTACAACACTTCGTTTGTATAAAGTTTGAGTAAACGTTTTTACTTTAGTCCTTATCGGGAAATTACCGTTGTGGAAATTGTCAGCATATAGAATTTTATTACTTTATTCTAGCACATTTTCAAGAGCAATGATAAACTTCATTCCATATACGTAAACTAGGTGTCTGTTATTTTCGTTATCTGCTAAGGTAGAACGCAGACGAAGATTGTGGAGGGCTCTTACTGACGATGTGAAGTAGGTCTTCAAGACCCAAATAAAGTACACCCTGATACACACTAGGACGTTACTTTTATTGTTTCTTTGAAGTTTAAACTTTTAGCATTCATTTGAAATAGCACAAATATCTTAAACTTAGATATTGACAAATGAAATGTCAAATACATTACTTGAAATAATACTTTTCAAAAGCAGACTAGCTATATGAATCCTACCTTAATTCTACACCAAACGATGACGAAACTATCCATCATAGGAGATTACAGTGTTTTTCAATTGCAATGTATGCTACAGGTTGTAGAAGGTAGTACACTCATCAGTAGAGATATAAACTAGAAACAGGTCAGGTCAGATTTCTCTTTAAGTCCTCTGTTTTTTGAGTACGATACTGATCACAGTACACTAGGTTATAACAAGATGAGTTTATATCCTTTGTATTTTTGAAATAACTGTTGTGTATCAAATTTGCTGCAAAATGAGTTTTTCATCCAGTAGGCTATAGAATAAATGTTGCTTTATTGTATTGCCGACTAAAAACTAAAATAGAAATAATGCCATTTGCTGTTCCTTCTTTCAGAAAATGTTTTGAAATTGCAATAAGACAGAGTTTCAAAATTAATATTGTGAAGAAAACCTAATGCCAAAATGGAATGTCTTGACATACTGTAAAGATAGACATGGGTCACGTTATGACCTTGCTACCTTGGTGGGAGATAAAATTCAAGCTGTGAAAAGCTTATGCCCAATACGTATCATGTTGAAGTTGTTTTAGATTTTGCAGAAAGAAGATGTGGGATTAATGTTAAACTAGGTTTATTATTATTATTATTATTATTATTATTATTGTCATTATTATTATTATTATTATTATTATTATTATTATTATTTTTCATTATTATTATTATTATTATCATTATAGCCTTCTAGCTCAGGCAGATCTTATACCGAATATAGTCAAAAGAGCGGGCCATCGCCTATGGCCAAGGGTCTTTTGTATAGTTCTCTTCTTAAGTCTCTAACACACTTCTTAAGATCCTTGCTG
>JANTCA010000011.1:11756-23152 GCA_024741275.1 Chironex yamaguchii
TAGGTAAACCATACATACGTGGACGTTGAGAACCTGTAGGACGAATCTGATCGTAAATTTCGCGAGTTAACCCATTTCTGTTAAAAATCTCTAATAACCTACGTTGTAATTTGGCTTCAATTTTTGCGGTATTGTCATGGTTTTCAACACTGTCTAAATTTTCAAATTTTTAAACTTTTCCTTGTCATTCAATATATCAAACAAATTTTCAAGGCGATACTTTATATTTAATCTAACTCAGATTCCTTATCGTTTCTATCATATAGATGCCGAAGACAACCAATATATTTCCAAGTCCTCAGCGAGCCGACAGTGTTTCGGTTATTCTAAAGGAGCCTGGAGAATTTCCAAGTGTAGAAAAAGGAGTGCACGTTCCAGCCGGATTCGGAGCATTTATTACAATAAAACGAAAGGAGGTACTTTTTATGTCTTAGTTTATCCCATATTCTTAAAAATGCGAATGATTTTTAGTATATGAGGGTAAGGAACCTTCCTAAAAAACACAAACATCAGAACGAATAATATGAAGACATTTGATATCTTACAAGCAATTGTACATAGTATACTTTTAAACTAAAAATATCTTGGAAATGGCAGAAAGTGAGTGATACGGGACCCCAACGTTTTTAATTCTTTAATTGCTCTCGTTTGCTTTGTTTGTCTTGGCTTTCTGGTAAACTATATCTGCCAATATCACTCAACTCATCAAACTCTGGTGCTGTTCTTATTTTCGTCCAGTTAAAGAGACTTTTAGCTTCCTTGAACGAAGACACTTTTCAGTCACTCGAAATTTTGAAAACATCTAGAGCATAAAGCATCTTAAATTTGAAGTCAACATAACTTCCTGGATGAAAGTGTTTACTATGAGGAATAATACGTAAACAAAGTTTATTATATGATGTTCATCTTTCCATAACATAATAGAAGCCAGAGACGTTAGTTCAATGTCTCAGTAAGAGTGTATTATGGCCAGGAACTACAATTGATAAACACAGCTGCCTAACTTCCGTTGGTTATTTAATACTTTGTTATGCAATTCTTCTCAATCGCTTTGGCAGAAATGTGAAGTGTAAGGCTTTTTGTCTCGCTCTTTCTTTGACAAAAAGGAATATTGTAACACAACTGTGGGAGGGGTTCAAGCTGGGTATCCAATTGAATAAATGAAGAAAAATCGAATGTTCTTAAATAATGTGTAAGCGCTGTAATCCTTGAACAGGGAAAGTGTTGAAAAGATACCAAGACATATCAAGCAAAACATGAAGTGTTTTTGCAATAAAGTTAGAATGATATTGAGGAGAAAGAGGTAAATAGCAGGCAATAGGAAGCAAAGCAAGGAAGATCAGTGGTCTGGTATCATTGTTGCAAAAATAAGGCTGCGGAAAGCTACTTTCGTAAAGTAGTTTATAAATAATCATTGATATAAAAAATTCTCTAAAGCTCCTTTAAAGCTTTTTGCTGTTCTTAGACTCGATTCATGTCAAACCTTTAATAACAAAATATAGATCCACTTTCATTGATAAGACGTATCCACATAGAAGAAGTGCGTTGATAGTTTGGTGTAGCTGTGGAAGAAATACCAAAAATGTTCTCAAAATCTTTGTGTACTTTAAATCCTCAACATAAATTTAGAAAGTTGCAACTAATTTTACCTACTTACAGCAAACGTCTGCCTTTGCTACTTTGCTGATAAATAGTTTGTGTCTCCGTCAAATCTCTGCCTTGGTAATGTCTGGTACACACATTTGATACTTCCTTTAGATAGCTGATTTTTATCTGAAACATTAAGAGACGAGTTGTAAGTAATTTGCTTGTGCTTATAAAAAGGGGACGTGACTCAGAATGCATAAAACAAGCTCTGTCGTTTGCAGCTGATACGTCTATAGCACATTCTGTATTTTCCAAAAACATTTCGACAGCCTTTAACATCTACATTTGACTAGCATATTAGAGTCAATTTCGTATACCGAAGTGAGACAACTGTCGACTTCTATATGGAATTAATGCAAACGATAATAAATGGATACCCTGTAAGCACAAAACACATGCCGCTTGTGCAGCGTATACACCAATGGACAGACACCCAATAACAGGGGTAAATGGTAGGCGTTGAATGACAAAAGAAAACAGGAAACTGCAGAGCTATTATCCGATTGTAAAAACAAGTTGGAATAAAGTGAATTGTATACAATATTCTTGTTTGGTAAATTTTCTGTGTTCTGAATGCTCATAGTTAGGACTGGTGGCTATATTTCACAAGCAGCTTAATGTTCAAATAAACAGTTACCGACAAAGTTTAAAGTTAAACATTATCAAGGAAATTGTTAATAGTCCTTGCGGAATTTAAGTAACTCTCTTATTAACTATTTATTACCTATTTTTACCTCTTATGAATCATAACTCCACCTTCCATAGGCATTTTATTTTCAATAGTGAGAAGCATGAATCTGAAAATGTGCGGACGGAGTTGTTTGACTTCTATGTTATCGTTCGATAAAAGGTGTCCTGCCGATACAGTATTGAAGAAGTAAACAGGAAAAGAATTTGGATTACCAGCAGAAATTTTTCACTTTTAGGAGCCATGAATGAGGATGAGATAAGATAGATTAAATACTGTCAGTTCGAATGTCAATAAGGAGCACCCTTAAGAAGATGTTATCCAAACAATTTCTCTTTCAAGTGCATTAAACATACATAATTAATCGCTGACGCTGTGTTGACTTTAAGGGAGAGGATACTGGCTCATCAAAATGAATTGACTGCATGCTTTTTTACCGATCAACGTCCATCAAAAATGCAATCGAAATTATTTACAGCTTCACCTGAAAGGGACAGCCGACTGAGCCTCTTTCCGCCAGCAAATCAAAAACATTTGCCGGGTATTGTGAATATTATTAAAGATAATAATAATCTCACAATAACATTACCTTAAACATGTCGTTGACCTAATCAACCGCCAGACACATAATATGATACTCTGAAAATGTCAGCGTTTAGCAAAATCATATTTTTACAGTATTTAACTTGAAATACAAGGTTAGTGAGATTGTTGATGGGTGTTATCCTACTTTTGGTTAATTGAACATTGGACGTGCCCGTTATTTCTGACCCTCAACCTTACCTTGCCTCTTAAGTAATCGACAGAAGAATTTAGAACTCATAATATGTTCTGAAGTAATAGACATGGTTGTGGAAAATTATAGAAACCTCCTGAGTTTGAAGAAAAGATCTTGTAACTTGTAGAATGTCCAAGAGTTTAATTTTGGATAAATGGAAGGAAATGGAACATTTTAGGGCATTTTCAATGCAAAATTCAATTCTTTATTTTTTTTCATAATCATCCCTGTAATTTTTTGTAAAAGTGAGTCCGATACGGTAATAATAGAGTTTAATATTAGACAAGCAAGACATTATTTTGCTATTATGTATTCTTTTGACTTTGAATTAAAAGATGGGAAAAATGCAATTTTTAAACTTGAGAAACATTTTTTTAGTCAAGCTCTTTGTGTTGTCTGCGTTTAGTGCTTTGTTATATTTGAGTTAAGTTAGATTAGTTTATTTAAATGTCTTTAAACTTGTTTTAGAAGGTTTACGTATTTTAAAAGGTTTTCAACGTCAAGGAAACTCATGTCCTCGTTTTAGCAATCAGCATCTTCGGTGTGTTTGCTGAATGGGCAAACGTTCCTTTTTGATAAGTACAAAATCGTATCTCTGCTTGCGCCAAATTTTGCAGAGCTAAAGTAAACATTAATTGGCTTACAGGATAATCTGCAGAGATCAAGTAAACAATGGTTGACTCTCAGAGATGAATAACTTAATGGCTTTAACAAAATACAGACCAGTTCAACGTTTAGATTGCCATTTGAGATGGGGATGTTAAAAAGGCAAAATTAGTCTACAAATTAGAGGTTCCTAAGCGTGCTGATGTTACTGATACCAATGGGGGAAGATATACAATTATGAATATGATAAAAGTTGCCAAGAAATTTGTCCAACACCAATCTTACATCGATTTTCTAGGTTTCAAATTTTTTTCTTTTGTGTTAAAAATCTGACGTATGCTTTTGCAGAGGTTGCTCTTATCTGTCCCCTCCCACCAATCTTTAAATTAAATACACGAAAAGGTCCAGCAAAGTCTCTGAATCTCGAACCGCCTTTTTGGGAGTGATTTGCCTTACGAGTAGAAATTAAGGCGTATACGCTAATTTTTGCTATTGAAAAATTTTGAAATAAAGTCCCTCTCAGAACACAATGAAACTTTAAAGAACACTAATAGAGATACTTTGCTATCTCGACTGCTTTCTAGTTTATGATGGTGTATTATGATTTTATTGAAAACTAAAATTCTACTTTCTCCACCAATTACTTTTTATTGTTATTTTTTGTTGTGGTTTTTATTTTTCTTCATGTTTCGTTTATTTCATTATACTGCTTCCAAATTATGTTTACACATTTTCTTTTAGAAGAAACTTAGTCAGAACCATTATTATGCATACATAGTTATTTTCCTGATTTGCCTCTTCCAAAGAATATTTTAAAAGCAAACAAAGTATAACGACATTAATTTTACTCTATTGATATGTCAATCATAGCGTTAGAAATTTTGTCATAAAATTTTATTAATCAAACTAAACAACAAAGTTTTTACGATGGCGCTCGGTACTTCAGCTCTATGCACACATGAGGTCATTCTTAGCTTGCTGTCAAATACAAACTAAGCAATCTCCAACAAATAGAACACAAAAAGCAAAGGAGACTTTTTATAAGTGGAGCAATTTTGTACAGTGGAGGGGCCAGTAAGTGGGCTGGGGACCATGGGCCCCCTAGTTAGTAAGCTAAAAAAGGCCCTGATATCACTGTTTGATTACAGTATTTGACCGAGTAAGCGCCCTTGGAGCTTATTTAAATATCAAGAATTTACTATGGGCGTTTATTGGGGTATGGGTGTTTATTTGCAAGGGGTGTTTATTAATAATATCGTGTTTTCAACTGATCAGAATTTTTTCAACACAACCAGCCTTCTATAAAGAACTACACAATGTCAGTGTCTTCGTCGTCAGGAATACCTTCGTCCAGTAGACAGAAAGTTTTCTTCACTTCCTGAATGTCATCGTCGGTTCCTTAATTGTAAGAAAACGATCAAATGGAAAAAGTTCGAAAGGAAATTTCGAATATTGAACTTGTCAAACGCAGAAAATATGGCAAAAGCTTGCAGATGTAACACATTTGAAAAGTTTTACTGTATATCATTTGAATCTGTTGTGAGAGGGCACCATGCGTCCAAAGGTAAATGGTCATCCAAGACAAGAGAAAAGCTGCTTTGTCATAAAAATTTGCGAGAGGAAGCAAAAGAGCATGACCAGCATGCTATCGCAATGTACAAGAAAGAAAGAGATACTCAGCCTGATGAGGTTTGCCACGTCCCTATCGAACTTTCAAAGCTGCTGTCGCTATTTCTGGACTCGGATGCAGGTAATTTGATCGAATTTCAAGTAAGCGGTAAAAGATTCCAAGAAATTGGACTCGTTGTTCCAGGGACATATTCGTGTTATTCACACAGCCAGAAAATAACAAACATATTATTTGACGAGCTTTTAAAGCAGAAAAACATTTACAAACATATTACCATTGATATTGAATCTGATAAAGTTCTAAAATATCCATTCTTCAAGTGACCATTGACTATTCATTGTTACCCTTTTCGAATAAACGCCCATTGGCGTTTATTAATTTTCAATATGCTACCTGGGCATATTTGAGTACGGGCGTTTATTCGAAAGGCGCGTTTATTAGCATAAACCTTGATCTACGCTGGGCGTGTACTCGAGTATGGGCGTTTGTTTGGACCTGGGCATAAAATCAGTCATATAGGATATTGAGCTTTTGAAAAAGTTAGAGCTATGCTTGCTATGACAGAAATCAGGTGACAACAATAGATAAAGTGGCCTTGGCAAAGTCATAAGTGTATCTTCAGAGAATGAAGAATAAGTTAATTCTAGCATGTCAAAAATTTAAAATTGATATTAAAGTAAAAAACATACTGCTTAAACTAATGAAAAAGAGACAGACATTCGAACTATTCAGAAGTTACACAATCCAGTTTCACTCTCATTGAAAGACTTAGGATGTTTGAAGGGGTTAATTAGAGGAATAGCGATATCATATAGGTATTCCGGAATTTTTAAAAAGAGATATAGACAGTAACCTCAAGAAAATGTTTACTTAATGGCAATATTCTGTTATCGAGGAGAAGTATGGAAATACAGTTGTAACTTAAAAATGTGGAAGGATAATGGATATAAAATACGTGTCGTTCTCAGCTTGTTCTTCCAGTCCCACAACAGTTTGTTTCCATTGGTCTTCAGAAAATTTCCTTTCTTCTCATGTTACATTCCACTACTGTGTCACTTCCATTCTTCTTATTGAGACACGTACTTCTTAAGCGTCTTCTTTGTTTAGAAAGTCAAACAAAATGTCCAAGACAAAATTATTTTCAACTAAATTATTTTCGACAGTTAATAAATCCTAGAGTGTCCCAACAAGACCGTCTCCTGTGTCAAACTATTTTTCCAGTTTATTCACTCAATTAACAAAATTCTTTGAAACGTCAAGAGTACTAATTACTACAGGAATAGCCTAAACCTCTTTCTACATTTACAGTTTTCCAATTTCCTTTTTCAGGTCTTGATCTTTTTTACGTTTCTAACATTCTTCACGAAATACTTGTTCGTCAGCAAGTTCTACCATGTCTATAAGAATACAACTTTTCCTCTTAACTATTACGATATCTGGTCTCCTGGCTTCAGTTACATTATCACATTGAACATCTACATCCCAAAAGACTGTTAGACCGTCAGTCTCTGTAAGCTATGCAAAGGTTATAATTATTCTTTTTATTATGTTTGCTGAATTCGTTTTTCATACAGAGCTCCATGGCACTGATTTGCATTCCCGCTCTGCCGACATTTTGCATTGACTTATAGCGGGCTGCATACTTTCTGCTTTTTCATGCTCAGTATGGTGTCCAAAACCTCGTCTGTATTTTGTTTGAGATAGTTTGGTCTGATACACCTTGTTGGATTACACAGTCATCGTTCAATCCACGCTTTATACATTCTTTTAGTAGCCTACCCAGGGTCTACAACTTTCATCAAAATGTTTGCTACCATAAAAGCATTCTATAACGAAAAATCTTGTTACCTCCGCCAAAAAGTTATGGTTATGTCAGGGTTTGTTTGTTTGTCTGAATTTCTGTTTGTTCGCTAGCTCAAAAGTTTATCGATGGATTTTAAGAAGAGTGTGCGACATGGGATAAGGAAAAAATGGTTATTCTCCATGGACGATTCAAATGAAATTCTGGATTTTTGATCACTTTTCGGCAACGAAGCCTTCATAGCGCTAGTGAGGGATAATCCAGTTGCCATATTTGGTAATTATAACGTCATGAAAGTGACTAGCAAGGAAATAACCATGAGGAAAACCCCTTTTGTTTGAATAATAATACTAGCTTGGCGTCGATTTGCGCTCTTGGAGTGTTTGTAGCTTGCTTCTTTTGTTCAAAAAGATTTGGATAACGACCGAGCCAACCTTGCTTACCAATAGGCCACCTGCTGTACAGGTCACTTCCACTATCATTGGCTTCAGTCCCAGTTACGGCGTAATCTAATTATATGATTACTTGACTTTTTTTACCAATAACAAAGGCAATTCTTTTAGATGCAGATACCGTCTCTAAGAGGGCTGCAAAAAGAAGCTAAAAAGGCTCTATGAAACAAGCTTAAACGCATAGGATATCAAACTGTAGTTTGAAGGCTTCGAAGTAGACTGACGTTTGCTATATATTGTTTAAGGGTTACCTGAAGGAAACTGCAGCAAACTTTAAGCTAGTTTCCGCATGTCAAAACTCCGCAACTGGATAAAGTTTAACGTTATACCGGAGATGTATTGTCATTACTATCATTACTGTTATAATCATTGTTATTTTTATTATTATTATCATTATCATTATCATTAGTATTATCATAATTGTTACATTTATCATTATTATTATTATTCTCATTACTATTATCATCATTGTTATACTTTTCATTATTATCATTATCATTACTATTACGGTCAAAGGTTAAATTTGCTTATTGGAGGTATGTTCTAAGACCAGTCTGTCATCAAAATGCCATTGGTAAAATAGAACATTTTTTATTTCCACAATGTTTGAAATACATTTGTATTTTTCAAATCATAACTAAAATAATAAACGACATTTTGAACTCATGTAAACTACATTTGCTCGTCATAGATTCAAAATAAAATTTGTGTACGCTAAATGAAGTGTTTTATTGGAGGAATGTCTAAAGTACGTAATTTTCAACTCGTACCTAGCACACTTGATCGATAGATCAAGTCAGAAAACTATTCTTAAATACGGAATTCTTCCAAATTTCTGCAACTACGTCCATTACACATTTAAATTAGGGAAGCTACAACTGGTGAAAAAATAATTTTCAAAAGCGACTTCGGACTTTCTTTCAAGTGCAAAAGAGCAAGAAAACATGTAATATCCAAAAACACATCTACTGTGACATTAATCTTTACCAACTTTGATATATCGAGATTACTTGGAATGAAGTATTAAATTTGAGACAAATCTCAATACAGATGTCTTAGAGAAAGTGTAGCAAATGCAAAAACCATTTGAGAATATTATGATAGACATGATTACATTTAACACTAACCTATACAGTTGCAATCGGAGCGGTACAGGAGGACGATACCTGTCTCCTGGATATGTTAAAACGTTGTATGATAAAAAACGACGATAAATGTGTTATGTGCTTAACAAATTTTTACAAGTCCAAACAGAAAAGTCAAAATTTCTGCATTTGCATATTTGAATAGACGTTGAGTTTTTACTTGTCATTTGTAATGTTGATATTTACAGTTTTAGAGTTGACTAGAGTAGTTTTAATTCCTTACGCTGTTGTATTGGCACCATTAATCATCTTTATGGCAAGGATTTTACATCTATCAACCGCCTTGTGCTGAAGAGGTAAAACCAAAGAAGGACCGGCCTGTATTTAGTGTGATGAGAGACAAAGACAGGGCACGTCTTTGTTTTAACAGATGTCATTTTCAGTTCTGTCGGGAGGAGCCTCACTCCCTTCTATGAGTAAAGTTTGCTGAACCAAGAGGGAACCAGTTAAGTCGCCAACTACGCAAATACATCTGAGAGGGACTGTGGTACAAGGTTACCTTTAACCTCCAAACCCTCTATCTTGTAGTAACGACAAAAGGAATTCTTTTGCAATATTAAAGGAATTCAAACATACGGTTATGATCGTGATAATGTTGATTAGCATTGACTACATGATGTCGTCAAAAAGCACGAATGATGTCTAATCAGTTTTCAACTCTGCTTTTCTAGACCACATTGTTGCGTCCTCCTTTTCCCAAATCCCATTGCACAGACAGAACAACCTTGCATTTTTACAAGCGTTATTCTGTGCTCGGATGCAGAAATGAATGCTGGCAGAACATGACTCTGAAACAATGCAACTGTTCAAATCTATTGGCACAGCAAGGTATGTACTGCCAGTTATTCTCAGTATTTAGCAGTACATGATTATTATTTTATTCATCATAGTTACGGTAATGATGCCTAACAAGCAACAACAACCTATGAAATTAAAAAGTTATTTGCATGCCATGCAAAGTTTTGGATATTGGAATAGCTAAACAGAAAACCGCCGATGCACATGGAATATTGCATGGATTCCCTTTTTACTAAACTTGAAAGCACATAAAACAACTACAGCCATTGTTAAAACAGATTTAATAGCTGTCTTTATCTTACACAACAAAACAATAAACAAAGCCCCTGGGAACTAAAGCAAAAAAACAGGAAAATATGGATTGAGGATTCTCAGACAAAAAATATTGAACATGCTTGTAAACAGAGGTGACTCTGGAGGTCACAATATGATGTGCCAACGATTTCGAGAATATTGCCGACAGAGTTGTTGAATTGTATTCCACTATATCTAAATTTATATATTTACATTATCAAAAGAACTGGACCTTTTACCTCTGAACTTGAAGCGTTGATAAAATATACTTTATCGAATTCATAAACGAAATCAATTACATGTAATTTGAAATAAAACGTGTTGGTAAGCAAACTATAAGCTATTACCAATGGTCTGTTGTAACAAGCAAGAGATACATGAAACTCTATGGGACAGTGCTTACTTATTTAGAAGTTATTTCGTGCTTTTCACATTTTGATATAATGCGATTGGAAGACGGTTTTTCAGCACAGTCTTCAAACAACAATTTTTTATCTTCGGCAAGCCCAGGTGCCGGCAATTTTTTCTCCTTTCAGATTTGGCTACCGACGGAGTGTAGTTAGGCATTTTGAGGGGGCAGCTGCCCCCTGCTTGTAAATGGCAACCATTATTATTTATAACTTAGTAGCGTACATTGTAGACATGCTTTTGTTGTAGCATAGCTAAAATTGGGAACAATTAAGGAAAATCATAATTAATGAGGTAAATAGGGATAGGACTCTTGAAATGAATGACTGAAAGATGGAAAGAACTCTGGAAATGTTCTTCCAAGGAAGTCAAGTCATGACATACTTTTCGACAATTGTGCTTTGAATGCAAGGTTAACGGCTTTTCATAGCAAAGACAATCTTTTTACTGAAAAGCATTCAACAGATCTATGAAATTATGACATAGAAGATTACAATCAATCTACAATTTTCATGCCGCTCACATCATAAAATCAGAGCACATTGAAATAGAATTTGCAATGACTGTGTCTCAATGCAACGGGCAAAGAGCTTCACAAAATAAGCTTTTGAAGTAACATTCATCATTATAGAAGGCAGCATTACAGTAGTAGTAGTAGTAGTAGTAGTAGTAGTAGAAGCATTGGAGGTAGCAGTAGTAGTAGCACTAGTATTAACTGTAGTAGTAGCAGCAGCAGTAGTGGTAGCAGTAGTAGCAGTCGTAATAACTTTAGTAGTAGCAGTAGACGTAGTAGTAGCAGTAGTAGTAGCAGTGGTATAAACTGTTGTATTAGCAGTAAAGTAACAGCAGCAGCAGTAGTAGTAGTAGTAGCAGCAGTATTTGTTGAAGTAGTAGCAGTCGTAATACCTTTAGTAGTAGCAGTAGACGTAGTAGTAGCAGTAGTAGTAGCAGTGGTATAAACTGTAGTAGTAGCAGTAAAAGTAACAGCAGCAGCAGCAGTAGTAGTAGTAGTAGTAGTAGTAGTAGTAGTAGTAGCGGCAGCGGTAGTGGTAGTAGTAGCAGTCGTAATAACTTTAGTAGTAGCAGAAGACGTAGCAGTAGACGTAGTAATAGCAGTTGTAGTAGCAGTGGTATAAACTGTAGTAGTAG
>JANTCA010000012.1:0-21612 GCA_024741275.1 Chironex yamaguchii
TCTCATCAGCCTCTGGACATTGGCATTTTGGTGCCTGTATTTTATTTCATCGACTTGGTTTTGGATTCCCCTGGCTTGGGAATGATCACCCTGAGCTCTAGAAAAGTTTGAAAAGTTTCGTATCTGATGACTGACGAGGTTGATTTTTCCTCTTTTTTGGACAAAAAGAATTCCAGCGAATGTACTGGCCAGTAAAAGTGGCTAATCAATAAACTGTTGTTACGAAATTGGACTCAGTTTTTTCCACCGAAACATCAAGAAAAGGTAACCATAATCCTGTTCTTTTCTACTGAAAATTGGAGTGTTAGATGTACCTGGTTAAGATTTTAAAAGCATTATCAACACAGCGAGTAATATCGACCCATGTACAGATAATTGCTGTCGCTTTTGGCGTAATTAGACCAGACTAACGAACAGAAATATAAGACGCAACGCCTGACTACCCTCGCTCTAGCCTTTTGTCTTGATGTTCAATGTTGATGGATGTGGCACAGGTTGCATGCAATACTCATCATGATCTGGTTGTCATTCAGTGTACTAATATGATGAATTTGTCCATCTATGATGTAGCAGGCGATCACAAAGCTCAGTTTCAAGTGAGAAAATGATACTTATTAAATTACACTTCTATATAATCTCAGAAAAAAAACTTCCTAAGAGGCTGAGACGAATGGAATCTGTTTTTAAGATGGCCATTAACTTGATGCTGAAGGCGATAACGCCTACAAGAGGGCTGGGTCAAAGCCACTTTTCGTGATATTAACATACATTCATACTTACTTTATCGTCAAGATAAATACATTTTTGCGGCTTACCGCTCAGATTTAATGTAGATAAAAAAGGATTGTTTTATAACTTAACTAAGCTACAATAACTTTAAAGGTGTTGATCTCTCTCTCTCTCTCTCTCTCTCAAAACATCACTTTGCTAAAGGTGAATTGCTAAAGGTGAATTGCTAAATGTGAATTGCTGAGAGGACGTCGAAAAACGACGGGAGGGGTTGACAAAGGGGGGCGTCGATGAAGGACGAAAGGATGTCGAAGAAGGACGGGAGGGCATCGAAGGAGGACAGAAGGATCTCGAAGGACGGGAGGGCATCGAAGGAGGACGGGAAGATGTCGAAGAAGGACGGGAGGGCATCGAAAGAGGACGGGAGGGCATCGAAAGAGGACGGGAAGATGTCGAAGGAGGACGGGAAGACGTCAAAGAAGGACGGGAGGGCATCGAAGGAGCACGGGAGAGCATCGAAGGAGCACGGGAAGGCATCGAGGGAGGGCATCAAAGAAGAACGAGACGTCGAAGCACGACGGGGGGGAGGCGTCGATGGAGGGCAGGAGGGCGTCGAAAAAAGACGGGAGGGCGTCCATGAAGGATAGGACGGTATCGAAGCAGGATGGGAGGGCGTCGAAGAAGAACGTGAGGACGTCGGGCTCAAGTGACGTGACAGCAAAGGTGAAGGGGCGGTCTAGCAATGATGGTAGACAACAGTAAACAGTAGCATTAAGGCCTCCAATAGCAAACGACGTTACAAAAGAATATGTCAATCCGTATGTTAATTTTAAGGGGCGGTATATAGTCTAAATATAAACTCTAGACGCCTGCTTTTTCCTAAGAAAACACTTATCCACGATGCTGATGCGCTTGTTCTAAAATGACTTGGATGTCTGTGAACGATCCTTCGTTTTACGATATTAACCCATTGATTTGACAAACCCTAATGAAAACAACTACCCTGATTCATACCAGATGACATTCTGCTTGTGGTGGGAAATAATACATTTGTACCATGACCAATTTAGCAGGCCTATGTTTGCTGTGGGACGAGGAAGACATAGTAACAATGAGATAAGTAGGTCTGGATATTTACCTGTCGTGTGAGAACAAAATATGCATAGGCTGCCATGCTGGTTGCATAGGTGACAAAATATGTCACAGGTTCCATGATATCCCAAGAATATTCCCACCAAGTCAATCTTGCAAGAAGACCAAACTGTAGTGCCATATACCCAAGACCAGCCCAAACAAATACGTTTGTACGCTTGTCTGATTTAATCTGTATGGCTAACTTAGCTTCTTCCAATGGCTCCAGTTGGGATTTGAGCATTTCTTTACGCTTTAATAACTCTTTTTCCCTTTGTTCCTAGAATAGAGAGTCCACAATACGTGAATTTGTTGTGGATAGCAAAATACTACAGACAGCAAATACAAGAGATTTCCACAACAGTTTTACATTCGTTACTTTCACTTGACAATGCAACTCAAATTTTACACACAATGAAGCCTTTCAGCACAGATTCCTTAAGGTAGATGTTTACTCCACAATCGGTCTAATTTCTTAACTCCATTCATACTTCTCTATCGTATAAAGTCTACTCTTTTACCTATCAGTCAATATGGCCAACAGGCATTCTGCTATGGCTGCACTACCGAAGTGAAACAGTCCTTGTTTACGAATTTGCTATTTTCACTGTGGTTATCCCGTGCTCTGGTTGATAAGTTTAGTAATTTTGAACAATCGTTTTGTCGTAAAAATGTATAAGGACGAAAATTTTCGGATAATTGGCACAGCTAGATCGTCCTTTCATCTAACAAGAAAGCCAGTACTCTGTAGGCAGAAAGAGTTCGCTTTTTCACTTGGACTCTTCCAATAATACTCTGTTTCTTTATTTTCTCTTTCTTTGTTTATAATTGGCTAGTTCCGATAAATGTTTCATATAAAAAGGTTGCCATGTATCCATACTTTCCTTTCTGACAATTCATACTCTGAAGAGTGTCAGACGAAAAACGTTTTTAAGTATGTTTTTAGCGCAATGTCGCAAAATTTTCAAGGTGATTCAGTAATTTTGAAAGTACGCACGTCCAAACAGTAAATTGATAGCTAATTGTCCAAAATCTGACAAAACGTGTTGTGTCATGAGAGTTGGCTGGGAGTCTGAGGCAAGGGGGAGGCTAGGTAAAGACAAAACTGGCCTCTTTACACAAAAACCAAGGATATGCAGGTGATGTACAAAATAGCAGGGGAGCGATGCACTGAAACTGGTGGTAAACATAACCTATCAATATTCGGATGCCACATAAAATCCCCTAAAAATTTTAGAATGATAGTTTCGGAACATTTCAAGATACTTTTAAAAACTAACCAAGGAACAAACAAACATGGATGATCGTACAACCCCCTTGGCTGAGGTATAATGACAGCATTGATCAAGCAGTTACCATGGTCAATTATATTTCCAAAATCTAAATTACTTTGGTCAGCTAAAAGCCCCTGCATATCACTTAGAGCATCTATATATGCCCTTCATGACATCCGAAGATGCCCTCGGTGCCACTCTAGCATGCCAAATGCATCCTCTCGGGCATTGTAATATACCATCTACAACATCTTAATATGTCGAGATTCCATCAGATGGATCCTAATATACTTTCCAAGCCATTGTTATATGTCATGCACATATCTAAATTAATGAAATACCATTATGGATCCTATTATGCTTCTAAAGGCAACTCATTATGCCTATCAAGGTATTCCAGGTATGCCTTGCATGGCAGCCTAGTATTATCCTCATGACATACTAGTGTATCTTCCAAGGCTTCTTTACATGCCCCCAATGGCATCCAGATATGCCTCAAAAGGTATCCTGCCATGCCCCTTCAGACACTATAACATGCCCTCCAAAACACGGTGATATCTTATCCAAGGCATCCTTAGATACCTTATTGCACTAAACCTACACATGCTTACCTGATATCCTGGAATGTTTAGATCGATGTATAACTGATTAACTAGTGTCTTCAGTTGAGCAAATTGTTCCAGCTCATCACCAATGACATGTTCTAAATAAAGAAAAAGACAACACATAATGATAAGATAAAAAGCCACAACTAATGCACTGTACATCTTAGAGGACTTGACCATACTTCAAAGGGGGTACTGTGTCCACGCTCATGTATTACATCTGCTGGTGAAGAACAGCTATTCAAGGTGGTTTGCTTTGAACAACTATTGGATTATCTGCATAAAGTGGAATTCAATTCAAAGTGCTTAAGAGGCATTTACTATATCGGACTAGAAATAGTCTATACTAAAGTGCCCTACACATTCTTGCAATATTAAGACCTTGCACAGGACATATTTGTCCTGCAATGAGTTTCAACAAAGATATTGTGTCATGTAGTGTAGCCTTTTAGATGAGGACATTTCATCTTGAGGACAATCTGCTATTCTGTTTGTTTAAATTGAATTACCCCTAATGTCAGCAGCCTGTTTTAGTAGAGAATAGGTTTGACCACTTTTCAATCAATGTGCTCTTTAAATTCAATTCTGTTGTCTTTTTATTTACCTTGAATAGTCATTTAAACCATTGCTTTCTAGAAAGACTGCTTTCCTAAACTTTTTTTGATAAGAAACTGGTTTAAGTTTCTAACGATTTTAAGCTCTGCAGTCAATACTCATTTTATGTGCTTTGTTTTTATAAAAGACCTGCTTCAGTACAGGCAACAAATCATTGTGGAAAGATGATTTTTTAAAATGACAGATAGTTTCATAATTGACACAAGACAATTACAAGTTTAGATATTATATACAGACGGAAAATCAGTTATAATTTGTACAAATATTATTACATCACTTTGTCTAAAGCATCTTTTATTATGTTCAACGTCTTTTGTAGGTCAGTGACTGAACTAGCACTACTACCACCTTAAACATAGGCATGCAGAATTAAGCCATCATAATCTTTCCTTTTATGAAAATCATTAGACAATAGCATAAGGGTTCAAAAGATGACATTAGTTATTTCATGCCTAGTTTGGTTAATATGAATCCAGGGCTGCAACATTCCCTGGATTAAATCTGGGAGGTAGGGTAAAAAGAAACCCTCCCATTCCTGCCCAATGAATGGTAACATTCCTGCAAACTTTGTCCAATAGCAGCCCTCGGAATCCATTAAAATTTTCGGCAGCACAAAATTGCCACAGTAAGCAAGAACCTTGTTGGCAATTTTGGTTTTCTGATGGCATTTTTGGCAAATGGACGAGATCCCCTGTTTATTGCAAGTGGCTTCTTTAGAAGATTGTGCAAGGGATGTATTTGTCAGGGAAACGGACGTGAATAGCATTTAAAGCGTTTTCATTTTAAGCGTGGTCACTTTAATATTCACTCACTGTAGGGCAAGGGGAAAGCTGGAGAAATTTGTTTAATTGTTAAAATTGTTTAATTGTGTCCTAATGGTTTGTAACATTCGCCCCAAAAGACTAAAACTGTCATTTTTTTGGTTTTTTGAGTGTTTGACTTTGATATGTGCTTGAAAATTCATTCAGCATTTTTTGCTATAGAACTTGCTTTAGGCGAAACAACTAATGTAACTATGAAAGATTTATGCAAAGTAAATGGAGGAAGAAAATCAGACAGTCTGGTAAACAACTATCTATCTTTTAGAAATACCCAAACAACATACGCAATTCCAAATTTTACAACCAAGGGCCATAGAAAGCAACTTAAAGGCACATTGAACTACACATTTAAGTGAATATGTACTCCTTTTAAAAATCACAAAACTTACCTTCCTTAGGAGGAACTACATCAAAAGATCGTTCATTGATTAGGAGTCGAAAGTCTTGCTGCATTAAAATCTCTACAGGTGTTGAATTTGATATTCTCACACCAGCCATATTATAAACAGCAGCTCTCTCTACACCTCCATCTTCACCTTTGATGAAGCCAACTAAATCTTTGACTTGATGTGTAACTGGCCGTAGCGTAAATTCACATTGTTCATCACGTGAGGGAAGAGGCAATGAAATAACTACAAAACCTTGACGATAAAATGCTGATGCTGAATCTGTTAAAAAGAAATTTGTAACAGTATCACAATTAAAGGCAATGAATTTGAAATCTTACGTTACTAATAATAAAATCTAATAAAGGCACCACAATGGTTGATACCCTTTTTGCATTTGATTAACTTGATTTATTGATTATTAATAAAAATGGTACCACAACCAAGGACTATGTCTGTTGACATAAGCAATAAATGAAATGTTATGTTGAACAACAGAAGCATAAGACTGTAACTTAGAGAGAGGAAAAATATGAGAATTTGAACAAAAAACAATCACTTATGACAAATGCTTGTTGTGGAGCAACAAGTTTCATTTAAATTTGTGTATGATCTCGAGACAATGAGTAACAAATACCATATTTGCATCAATCATTAGCTGACTGATTGATAAACATCAATTTCTTAAATATCTCGTTGGCTGATTAATTGATTCACTAATTAGTTCACCAACTGATTAATTGACTGATAAATTGATCAATTGATTGATTAATTGGTTGATTAGTTGGTTTACTAAAAATTGGTTGGTTAGTTGGTTGACTGAAAATTGGCTGGTCCATTTGTTGACTGATTTAATGACTGATTGCTTCAATTTCGATTAATTGATTTTAAATTCAAGGATTGATTGATTTCTATTTGATTGATTGATTGATTGATTAACTTTTATTTCAATGACTGAGTGATTAAATGATTGAATGACTGACTGACTGTCTGACTGACTGTCTGACAGATGAACAGGATGAACATAATGATGATAGCGATATTAATACAGCTGCTCCTAAAAATGAAGTAAAGGCTAAGAAGATGAAAACCAAGATGGTGACGGTAATGACAATTGCAAAAATGGTACAAAAAATGATGAGAATAACAATGGAATGATGACAAAGTGCTACATAAAAATAGGATCAATCTAATCATTTCTTCCAGTATGGTTATATTCATTGTTTTCATTGACACTACATATATAGTATCACATGTTACTAAATCAAAGCTGAAAGGCACACAAACTAAACTCATGTACATGTCTCCCTATGCCCTGTTACTTATCCATTTTGTGTCTACGTCTGACATATTAGGTCTTTACAGATCTTTTCCATTCATCGATGTTGGCAGATGCTAGCCAATCCTTGATCCAGCTCTACTAGCTAGTATTGTTTCTCTCCTTTTCTATTCTTCATCGAAATGTCATCATTGGTCTGCCAGTTTTCTGCTATCTTCTGGTGCCCAGCTCATCACTCAATTGGTGTCTGTGTTCTAATCTTAACCTGAGGATATGTTGGCCAAAATTTCATTTTCTGACTTCATCAGTGAGCTCCTTTATACTTGACCTTGTGAGGAGTTCAATCTTAGTGACGGTCTTGCCATGTGTTATCCTTCATAAGACACTTGTTATGCAATGTGTCAATCATGTTGCCATCTCCTTTGTTTAACTGCCAGGTCTCACAACCCCATAGTAACACTGACATGGCTAATGTTCTGTAAAGCCTCAGTTTTGTGCCTCATATTATGTTGTTGGGAGTCCACCAGACTTGGGTGGATAGCTCTTATGAAATTTTACATGCTGGTGGATATTTCTTGTCCAGTACATCACTGGTGTATTTTTGGGTTACGTTATATACACCAGCTTGGCATATATCAAGTCTGGTCTCGGCATATATCTTTGATAAATAGAAGTAACTAATTCCACAATGAGAGGTCCATACATGTCTGAGTCTTGTGAATACAACTCTTGCCTTGACGATTGTCTTAACTCTTGCATGTCTCCTCCTTGTTGGAAATTGTTGCTCTGAAATAGATGAAGTCATCAACATTCTCCATCTCATTGTGAAAAGTTTTATTCTGTCTGCTTCCTGTGCCTTAACTGTATTATATAATGTAATGAGCAACATTAACATTTGCAGAGGCAGTGAGAGGAACCAAGATTAAAATATGTAATCACGATTACCTCCTGTTCCTTCACTGCTAAAGAATCTGTAACATCCAGCTAAACTCTGTAACGTTTTCTGGGAAAATTAAAAGGAGAAAATATACATAATTAATTGTCTTCATAAATTAATAATAAACTTGACACAAATGGACTAAAACATGTTTAATACACAAGTTTCTCGTACTTTGAAGAACATAACCAAAGTTGATCTCCAGTTTGACAACAGAAAACCATGACCTACTCAGGTGACTAACGTAGATATCCTGGCAACCTTACTAAACAGAGACATAATTGGTGCAACACTTTTCATGAGAATCCACCCAGACTCAGACAAAAGCATTCAGACAGCTGAGTAAAAGATCGACAGCAATGATGTCCTTGCTTTGTAACGTCTAAAATTTAAATACCAAATCTTCAGAGTTATTATCATTATAATATATATCTATAAAAAGCCTTCAAAGATTAACCCACAAAGAATTGATTTAAAAGAACACAACCACAAGATCACTTACTCATAATTCATTTATGCAAAAAATATATAACATATGTTTATCGGATCAGTGTGCCTGACATCAGGTTCCGACCTTCCAATTTATGTGTGCATTTAAAAGTTAAATCTTTCTGTGGTACGAAACATGATAATCACTTTGAAAATGTGTGACACAATGCTAAAAACATACTCAGAAGCTTATCTTGTTTAACGAAGTACGTTTTTCACAGACAGCATGCAAGAAAGTTTGTTTGTCTGAGAAAGAAAGAATTTTTAGCACAACGTCACAAATTTTTAAGGTGATTTATAAGTTCGCAGGATAGTGAAAGTAAATGTGCAATGTAAGCATGTGCTCCAGATCATACTACTTTCAACTGATGATTACCCTTTGCAATTAGCAGCTTGACCCAATCAATCAACTTAGCATTGTTGACAGTGTAGGGGGAATGGTAATTCCCTTCCTTGCCGCACATTCCTAAGAGCATCTTACTGACTTCAACTTTAGGTCAGCTTTATCTGCAGCTATACAAGCAGCAAACTTCTATAAAACTAAGGGTTAAGTCTTCTATTGTGCCTTAGGCCTAAGGTACTGTTCTTTTCTTATCCAGTCCATCCAAACAAATGGGATTGACAATGCCACGAAACTACAGTACACAGAGCTTAATCAGGAGCTTTATTTCATGACCTCCCATATCATTAGCCCAGGCCCTGTGAAGGGCTGTAAGCAAGTCACCAAAAGTTGACTGAAAGAAAAGCAGTTAAATATATATTCCTATGCCTTTAACAAATCAATACCTACATGCAGAGGCATTCCATGTTAGAGCTACCATATCAATGCCTTAAAATAGAGATTCAAAGAGACAATTTCCATACAAACTATAATACTTATGCCACCAAATCCGATTAAATATCAGCTTAATGCTTGTTGCGACTTCTAACCAAACAGCTTCCCTGCCAAAAAAGCCCCCCTGGGGCCTTGATATCTGATTAGGGTCACAGACCATGGCAAATAATAAATCGGATAGCCCTATCCCGTTCGGGAAAAAAAGTTTATAGTGTTCTCTGTAAATATAATGTGGTCCCAAAGAGAACCATATAACTTCTTAAGAACTTTTAAGAGATTAAAATCTACTGTGATTAACCATCATAACTGGCCTTCAAGTACCTGCAAGAACTGGTGCCTCACGTTATTTGAAATCTACTTTATCTATCGGCTTTCCTAATAACCAATATTTCTTTCTTTTAAAAAAAGATAACAAACGCAGATTGATAACATTGTAAGTATTGGTAACATGAAACAAGCACGGAGTCAACTGCAATTGATATTGACGTTCCGATTTACAGAATGCAGCATGAACAGATAGATACACGCTGTTAGGGTGGTAAGGTGTAAGGCTATAGAGTCTTATGGCAATCAGGTTGGACATATATAAAAAGCTTCCAGGACAGAACGTTTACTTTCTTTCAAAACAACCTGCCAAACTACATGTTGATTGCAAGAGTAAAAGCTCGTTGCAACATTATAGGATTGTTATGGATGGATGCCTAACCACAAAGCACATCGCAAATCAACGGCCAACATAACAGCAACTACGAAACACAGCCCGGTTGACATTTATCGAGCTCTCCGCTAATAAGCCTTCATAAATTTCCCTCACACATAAGACTTATAGCCAAACAAGGCAGGTTTCAGATACTGCAAATTCCCTTAAAGCCTAGTAGGTGCAGGAGATGTCAACATCTTCGACGTGCGATTCTTACCTTCTTTGGTCGGCAAGTCCTCAGAAGCAACCCTGAGCTGATCCTCTGAATAACGGATCGTTGAATTATCCAGGGAAGAGCCATGCTGGACTGCGCAGTGTCTTAGTTCCGATTTAAAATCCTAAGTATCAAACGCCTTTCCTTCTTGCAAAAAAACAACAAACTTTCCTGACTAAAATCTAAGCCGGTGTCCAACGACGAATTTCATCCAATAAGAAGCAGTCTGGGACGACGAAATTAATCGATCAACTGTGTCCCCCCGTCCTTTGTGCGAAGCAAGTAATGTAAAATAATAATATGATAACAGACAGTGAAAAGAGCACATATAAAAAATAGATGGATGTAGGCCTTGACTACCCAACTAATGATAATACAGCACTCTGATATTAGTTATCAGTTAAACAGCCCCAATGACGATATAAAAGTACCACTGTAGCATGACGTGACATTATTTCAAATGTAGAAGGTTACATGCCATTTGAGGCTTATGGCTCACATTCTTCTACTCTGATCTGCTTGGATTTAAAATGTTACCGACTGTGAGTTTTTGTTTTTTACTGATTATCATAAGGAGAAAGCTGTTTACAAAGGTTCCACAAACCACATTAGGTAGGTTATACGATTTGTATCCAGAGACGACGTAACAGCAAAAATATTTAGCAATAAATATTCATGTGCTTCAAAGTTGCTAAGATTCTTGTCTACCTCGACTTTAAATCATATTGTCGGTGCCTGTGATCAAGACAATTCTGAGTATTCTCCTGGAGCAGGGAAGCCAATCTCCACAATTGTTATAGAAGCCCACACGGTGGTATTGTATTAAGAACAGAAATTAAGGTATGAGTATGACCACCGGGGTTTCGAACCCAGGTCTCAAAACCGCAAATTTGACGCCTTGCCTACTGAGCTTAACAGCTCAATAGCAAAGGTTGAAAGACATTATTAGTCATTCACCTCCTATGGTCCACTCTTGTTATTGGGTGTTTGTTTATTGGTGTATACCTTGCATAGGCGCCCTCTTATAATTTTCTCAGGGGGTGCGGGGGTTTGGAGCTTAAACTTGAAATTTAAAGATCTCCACAGGTTCTCTAAACCATATGTATATATACATTTAATTATAGACAATAAAGCAAACACTAACCAAAATTATTATAGGCCTCATACACAATTGAAGGTATCCAGATTTCCTATTACTCAACATTTGATGAAAATGATGTGCCAACTAACTATAACCAGTTAGAATACAATAACGACGGCTTGCTTGGAAATATTTTCGGGGGGCAGGCTGAACCTCCCCGTAGCATTTATCAGGGGTGACTGAAGCCCCCAAGCCCCCGCCTAGTGGGCACCTATGATACCCTGTACAAGCAGCATGTGTTTTGTGCCTAAAAAGCATCCATTTGTCACCGTTTGCATTAATTCCATACAAAAATCGACAGGGGCAAAACACGTACCATTTGTACAGTGTATACACCAATAGACAGACGCCCAATAACAGGAAGAGACAAACGGTGTTGAATGACTAATAGTTCTTTGTTGAGCTGTTTAGCCTCAGAAGTAAATGGGTCAGATTTGCAGTCATGAGACCAGAGTTCGACGCCCGGGTGGCCACATTCATACGTTAATTTCTGCTCCAGAATTCTTAATCTAGTTGGAGAGCATCTGATTGCCAAACCACTCGAGTTTAAAACTTCTTACAAGACAGGAAGAATATCTCGTTGACACAGGATTCACCAGCCTTTCTTCGGATGGTAGGGAATTATCAAAGACCTTTTTGTGGTACAAAATCGCCATGAAAATTTGCAACATTGCGCTAAAAGAATATTAAAAGCTTATTTGATCTGACACTCTTCAATGTATAGTATCTGGCAACGTTTAAATAAGAATCACAAATCTGTATATTAGTTCAATGTAAAAATAACGCTTTGTACAGTTTCAGGCAAAAGAACTTTCAAGTATGTTTTGAGGGCCCAGTGTCGCATATTTTCAAGGCTATTTTCAATTTTTTCTGTACCACAGAAATGCTGGTTAACTTCTATTGAATAGGAAACAATACAAATTACAGTCTTGTAACTAATTGGTAATCTAAAGTTGACCGATGCTGCCTTTTATCACACCATCTATTTGTATAAATTGATAATGAGGGCAAAATTATTGTGTTGTCGCTTCCCTCTAATTCAGATTGCTTTTGAGACGTAGTCGAAATATAAGCCCTCTTTTTTACACACAAATTATCAAGTGACAACAAAAAATTATCGTGGGGTTAGTATATAACAAATAAAAAATATCTTTACAGCCCTTTTGCGATGGAATACGATCCATCTGCGAATTATCTATGTTGAAGATCTTGCTAATGCAGAAAACTTCCGAAAACTCACTTTAAATATTTGCGAGAGCAATTTATTATTTTTCAGAAAAGGTATTGCTTTCGTTGCGGTTCGTTGTTTGTCTGTCTGTTAGCAACTTTATGCGAAAAGTTACCGCAGGATTCTCATAAAATTTTGACCAGAGGTGTGTATTGATCTAAGAAAGAACCCGTTCGCTTTTAAGAGCGCTCAGGATAGGTGTCTGGATTCTGGGTCATCTTCAAAAGTTCCTTAACATTGCGGTAAATGTAATGTAGTATTTCTTTTTGTCTTAGCGGGGGCTCAGCAGTCTCTGACTGTCTTGTCTCATTCAAGGCTTAGAGAGTCAGATGTAGCGTACTCCCTCCTTGCAGTTGGAGGACCCTGGTTCGAAACTTAGTTTGTCATATCTTCACTTCAGTTCTCTTTCCTATTACAGTTTGGGCCACACTTCCCGCAGAGGATTGTCTCCGATGCTAGATTGTTAAAATGCTTTGTATCGCGTCCTAGACGTTACCGGCGATCGGATACGGTCGATCCTATTGCTAGAATTTGCCTTTTTAAGGACAACTATGAGCAAGAAGAGCCGCCGTGGCATAGTGGATAAGACGACGATCTTGCAATCAAAGGTTGCTTCAAACTCCGCGCCACTACAAGCAAAATATCATTGGTGGGAGAAGGTAACGGGATCCGACCCTTATAAAGAGCTCACTTCCTAGTAAAATTCCGTAACGCGGGCATGGTAATCAGCTACGATAGGTAACGGGTGCGCTAAAAAGATATGAACAAGAAACTCCTGTTGTTTCGGACTTGTCTGCGCTCCATACACAATTGGCCCGCTATCGAGTTCACGTTATGGCAGCCCTTTTAAGAATCAAAATGGTGTCAGCAGATGATGATTTTGCGACAAATGTAAACATTGCCGTCGAAAAAAATTATAAGAATCCCTCACTTTCGTGGATCGCGAAAGTCTCCCGTTGCTAGGTTTAGCAAAAACCACTCCGTTGGAAGGTCTAGAAACTGCCATCTTGATGGAGACACATTATTCAACCATAGTTCCTCTAAGGATCTTCTGGCCAGAACACAGCAGCAGATCCAGGATATTTCTCTGGCAGTCTCAGAACCGTCCACACCTATCCATAAACAGGATTTCCCAAAATCATTACGGTTTGCTTCCTTAACTTTGCCGCAATTCACAGGCCAGGTGGTCCTCGATCGATTTTTTGACCAGATCACTCAAGTTTTCTCATTGGCCAACATTCCGACTCAGTACTGGCTATCCCACCTCAAGCAGCAATACCAATAAGATTTCCATGCTTTCAGTGTCGTCTGTTGCTTTGAGCAAAGAATCTTGATTTATAGGGCTCACACAGTAGTGGACTTCAAAGCTAGTTATATCGATTTCCTCACTTTCCTGTGCACTCCACGTAGAATCCCCAATAAACATCAAGTTCAAAATCCCTTAACAACCTATTACACTATACTTATACCATCAAGCAAAGGAATCTGGTTCGAACTTTGCCCATCAACAGATCTGTGCCCTCTTCAAACTTGTGCTAAAACTCCAGCACCCATTTTTCACTCTGATGTCAATTGGTTAGACTGTTTCGCCATTCCATCCACTCTTCTGCCTGATCTTCGATCTCTACAATCTCTCAATTTTGACAGGATTACATTGGCACAACGACAACGATACCTCTGGCTCGGTCCGCTTGCCAACTTTCTTAGTCTACAGCAAACAAGTATGCAAATGGGTCACCTCCATCACTACGCGTACCAAATCAATTGATGGTAGCCTCTTTTATTCGGATACATTTATGCATGATCCAACCCACCTGAGTATCTTCATTCCATATGACAACGATCTTCGACGCCATTTCTTGCATGCCTACCATGATTCCCCTTTAGGTATATAATGGACGTGATGCTACATACAATGCCATTGCAAGGGACTACTGACACAATATTGTCAAATATGTCTGGGGGAGGATGAACGAAGTTGTGAAATGTAAGATCATTTTCGCTTACAATTTCTTATATTGGATAGAGATGCTCTGCTTAGGCCTGTTTTTTTTTCTCCTCCATTCATCGATTCATTCGTCCTCCATTCTCACATTATAATTCATGCCACAGGCATCATTACGTTAGTCACACTACCACACTGGCTTGCTGGTTCGCTTGAAGCAGTTTTCATTTGTTGCAGCGTGCCTCATACTTCAACGCTGATTGAGCTGAAGAAATGCTTTTCAAATAAAGCATGCGAGGTAATGTCGAATGCAGCAGCTTTCCGTCCACGCCATCTGTCTCTAGAACGTTTGCCAAAGGTTGAAGCCACGTTCTATAAGCTTGGTAGCAATCTTGTTGGACAGCAATATGTCCTGTTTTCTAGATCTCAGCAATGCCGTGATTGTATAGAGGAATATCGACAGCATCAAAAAGACTTGGAAGGAAAAACCGATAAACTGAAGCCATGGATGTGTTTGCCGTCACTTCTTCATGTCTGTAGCAAGAATGATTTGTCAACATTGTATGGTAACTTGTTTCACACAATCACAATTGTTGCTACCTTGCCTGTTACAGTGGCATCTTTTGAGCGAACACACAGTAAAGTAAAAATAATTCATAGCTATTTGAGAGCTGCTATGTTGCCTAAGAGGCTTGAAGATCTGGTCCAAATAAGTAGTGAGCGCGATAGTTCTTTCTGTGTCCCGTCCACTTTGTGGCGGCTGGCGCCGCCACTAGCCATATGTATGCCTTGTACAAGAAAAAATGATTTTTGCTGTTCGAATTGTTCTCACGTAGAATGGGTAGACTGTAACAGTAGTAACCTCGTTTTGGTTGTAAGTCTCGCTATCGTGTAACAGGTGATTTGTAACTGTGTAGATAACCTGTGATTTACATAATTGCAGTCAATCTGGGTTTGTATGTCGGGTTACAGAGTAGATATCAGAAAGTTTGTTATTTGTTGACTGACTCCTGCACAAATTTGCGTAAAATACTTAACAAATAGACAGGTATCCTCGATATCGAGTGGCCGGCCGTTAATAGTGTCCCAAATATCTCAGATGACGAATCAACATTCCGGTAGCAAAACATTACAAGTCTCCCTGATCATACAACCATAGCCTCCTGTGTTACGAAATCAACCCCCATTCCTAAGTGTTTGCTCAACATTTATAAATTGTGCTAATCTATTTAACATTATACCCGGTATCATTTTAAGTCTCGTTGCGCGCGACGAAGGAGCATACACACCAAAAAGGAGCACCTGGGTTATGGTGGTTTTTGTCGGCTGTCGACGCATATCTTTTTTGTCTATCGCTTGATTCTCGCTGTTGAAAAGTACCCTAAAATCAATTAGTCCCCACGTGTGCATGTTTATCACAGCAGCTTGTGTTTCTCCACCTAGTTATTAGTGGGCGTCTCGCAAGGTTGAGATGGAAGCGGACAGGATTATTTTGTGTGATGGACACAAGTAAAGTTAAGACTGACCACCTAATCAAGGGCTTGCCGACTGCATACCTGGCGCTTTTTTTACTTATGAAATATAGAATTTGTAACTTTATAGCACTTTTAAAGAACAGGAAAATCAATCCTCGAAATTTAAGCTACGAGGTTTAATAATTCTGTCGCATGACCTTGTAGGTCGAAAATTCGCGGAGAAATCATTCCCTTCAAAAACGCAGTTACGTTACGAATTTTATATTCAGTCCGTTATGCACTAGCCCCATGCCACTACATTTTTGTGCATAATTGCCTTTCATAGCTAGGTAGCTCCCTAGGAACAGGCGTCAGATACATGGTCGTTGGATAAGCGCATACATGAAAGGCACGGTCTATCATATGACGGGGTTATTGCATACAAACCGGCTGCTAATGCTGAAAGTGCTTTCTTAGACTACCTAATAAGGACAACAACGGTGACAATAGTTTATATTGATACTGAATGCTTCACACGTTGTCACTTATAGACTACAAAAGAGTTCCTGTAGCTTGCAAAACCGGAAGCTTGCCCTTTTGAAAACTCACCTGCTCTAGAATGTGCCTTTCTTTCTCACTTGGATGTGTCGAATGCCAGGAGGCAGCCATCTCGTGCATGGCGTTAAAAAGATCAATGCAATCTTAAGCAACAGAAAATCTTGGACTATCTTTATGGCAAGAATTTCTCAATCTTGAAGTACCGGACGAGATTTGTTGATTTAAACACGATAAACAAGCTGTAATCATGCGATATGTTATAGTAATCGTCTTCTATGTGAGCCAAGTTTGGAAATTTGTGAGCATAAAATGCAGCCCAGTTGGATTGCCAACTCCGGATCCGCTCTATATTACACCAATGTGGAGGCGATGTATGGGGTCGGACGCCAAAATGCAGAGACTTGAGGTCCTCCCAGGGGGAGGATGGGATAATTTAAGAAATATTGACATGGGAATGATTTTAAAGCATAATTATACAAAGTGCAAAATCACTGAGGATGGACAGTATCTACTGCCAGATGATGTTTTCGTGATTCCTCTAAAAACAAGCAGAGTGCAAACTTTTGCTGAATTATTTGACCATTGGACAAATTTTACTTCAATTACATCAGCGACAATCAACGTAGAAGCACATGGCACATTTGATTTTGGGACCATAAGTGGGTCTTTTTCACAAGGTATGCCTTTTGTGTCTTTATTGCCAGGAAAGGAGAAACTAATGTATATTTTACAAACGTTAGGTGCAAGATTGGATTCTTTGTCTTGCACGAAGAAAATAAGCTAGAATATCATACGCGAAAAAAATGATTAAGGGCTTCACTTTGTAAATTCTGACTAAAAATAACTAAAAGGTGGTTTCAGACCATACTCAGGAATGTGAGAGATGCATGCGCGACATAGTATTTTTGTTAAAAAATGTGCCCGTGCACGCACGACGTAATATTTTGTTAAAAATATGCATGTGCAGGTAAGCAACTTTCAGATTCTCTGTACCATTTACAATCAATCCAACCTGGAACAGATGTGGCAAGGAGATGCCAAATCTCTGTCAATTGTTACACCCGTGCTGACGCGTCGGTAGGCATCTATGTTATCCACTATCCATACAGGCCAGGGACAATTATGTGTGCACACGGATTCATTGACCAGGGATATTCCAGCTAGCAACCTCCTAAAGACGCGGGTTCCTTTATAGTTTATGTATGGTCGGCACGTGAGGCATCGTAATCAAGACTGCTTACCTGCAAAACGCCATCGGGCACAAAGTCTGTGACATTTTGCACTAATCTTTTAGATCTGCTTATAGCTTTATTAATTGGCACCATTTAAATTTAGGTCAAATGCCACCCCTCAGAGGATTACTATTATTATTATCATTAGCATCATAACGTTATCATTATCATCATTATGATTATTTTATCATTATTATCATTATCATCATTATCATCATTATCACCATTATTACTATCATTATTACCATCATTATTGTTATCATTGTTGTTATCATTATTGGTATTATTATCATTATCATTATCATCATCATCATTATTATTAATACTATTATTATTATTAGCATTATCATTATTATTAACGTTGTTATCATTATTATTTTATCATTACTATTATCATTAGCATCATAACGTTATCATTATCATCATTATGATTATTTTATCATTATTATCATTATCATCATTATTACTATCATTATTACCATCATTATTGTTATTATTGGTATTATTATCATTATCGTCATTATCATTATTATTACTATTATTATTAGCATCATCATTATCATTATTATTAACGTTGTTATCATTATTATTATTTTATCATTACTATTATCATCATTATTATCATCATCATTATCATCATTATTACTATCATTATTATCATCATTGTTGCTGTCATTATCATTATCGTTTTATTGGTATTATTATTGTTCTTCGTCTTATTATCATTATTATCATGATTACTACCATGGACTCTTTCAGCTATACACTTGATTCTCGGTGTTATAGTTCTGAGCTTAGACATCCGATGTTGACCGTAAGTTTCACTTACAAGGAACCCAACAAAATTTCTCGTTCCTTAATTCTGCCTTCAGTTTTAAAATTGTTGATACTTTACACAATAAGACCGGTAGCTGTACATTGTGTTGTGCGTCAAAATATGGATTGTTATAAGCATTGGAAATACTTGTAGGAAAAGAAATTATTCCGTTCATGTTTGAAAGAAGTCGCGAACGTTAAAGAACCCACTTTTTTACATTTGAAGGGAGTGAGGACATAATAATACCAATTTGCTGTCATACTTAGTACCAAGCCTGTCACCTCCTTATAATTAGGCATCTTGAAGCAAGTTTCCATCGTACGCGTTTTTAGCCACTGTAGTGGGCTATATGTTGCCATAACTACTTTACACCCACTCACTTACGCAACATTTTTCTCATCCGTCCCGTGACATTTGAAATGTCAAATTTTTTGTCTGGGTGTCTTTTCTGACAATACAATCGTACGCAATGACCAGTGGATGGGGAGCTTTTACTTGAAGGAGTGAAGCTTACACGTACTGATAGTAGTTTCTGTGCTTGTGCGCTGCTTGCTTGATCGAACCCTTAAAATGTCGATCTTTCGGTGCCAAAAGCCTTGCTCAGAGTCGGCCTGTGAAGACTATATTTACAATAATCATGTGTATCATGTGTAATCAGAGGCTGAAATAAGGAAATTTTTGATCATCAGTGATTTTCGTCATTTTCAGGATCCCAAAGAGATGAGTTTTCCAACAGCAGGAGGCTTTGGCACTCGAGTGATTCACTTCTACACTTTTATGTGCTTGAACAATCTTTTTGTGGTACAAAACTTGAAAATTGGCTTGAAAATTTGCGACATTGCGCTAAAATCATACTAGTATGATTTTAGCGAAATGTCCCAAATTTTCAAGGCGACTTTGATGTGCTTTCGAATTACTGTTTCTGACCAGTCGTAAAATAGAATTTAGCTTGAAAATGAACACAGCTTTGACTAGCATGAGCACTCGTGCAGAGAATGAGAGAATGTGCAGTTTTACTACAAATTAAAAGCTAGCAGCGGGGACGTTTGTAAGTGCATGAAAGAATGCGAAAAAAACGTAATAATTTGGTGTTTTTGCCACGATTTTGCCACCATTTTAATAGGTAGCCATTATTTTCTCTTCCCCAGACTACAAGTTTGCAAAAATGCATCAGGTGCTGGACAAGGCAGTAACTACGCGAGTGCAAGTACGATATGCATTTTACAAAGTGAAATCACAACCGGATAGTCAATTGCATCCAGGGTTTAAAAATCGCCTGCTTGAAATCGCGGCGCACTTGCAGAGCAACAATGAACGCCATGCTGAGTATCTAACACAGCTACTCATTCGTGATTTTGGTACTCACGTCGTGACGGGGGTCGATGCCGGTGCTGTTCTTGCACGAGAAGACAGTGTCAAGACGTCGTTTAGGAAGGATCGTAAAACCGATGACATCAAGCTTAAATTAGCTGCAAGTTACTCGTATTTTGGACTTTTTGGAGTTTCAGGGTCTGCTTCCACTGGATTTTCTACTGACTTTGTTCAACAATATCTCGGAAATCGAACATCCAGTCGAACATTGACATTCGGTGGCCCCCCGTTTAAGGCAAACTTTAGCATTCAGGAATGGGAAAGTCAATTGAGAGATAACCTCGTGTCCGTTGATAGGTCCGGTGATCCGCTCCATTACATTATCACGTCAGCAGTGTTACCAGAGTTACCAGAACCTACGCTTAGAGAACTTGCTTTCGCAGTAAAACGCGGAATTAAGCAATATTATGAACGGAATCGATATCCTGGATGCGCGGATCAAACATCACAGAATTTCAACTTTCAATCCAACGAAGATGATGGATCCTGCCATATAAAGTTTACAAATTTTACATTTGGTGGTGTCTATCAGACATGTTCATTGGTCGGAATGCCGGGAAAGAATCCATGTCATAGTATTGTTCAGAAGAATCCAAAAACGGCGGACTACAGCTGTCCTGAAAACTATCAACCCGTCCAGGTTTTTAGTGGTAAGACGACCTCGAACTGCCAAAGGCAGTGTTCCGGATGGTTTATTTTCCGACAGTGTGCGTACGTGTGCGGACATGGGGAATATAGAACATATTGGTGTGTAGGAAAGGCAAAAATGCCGGAACATTCCGGATTTTTGTTCGGTGGTTTGTTCTCTGATTCAGCCGTCAATCCGTTTACAAAAGCCAAGCGATGTCCACCAAAGTTTTACACGCTTCATTTTGGGTTGAGCATGGAGGTTTGTGTGAGTGACAATTATGAGCTTGGTGCTCGTTATGCTGTGCCATTTGCAGGATTTTTCAGTTGCAAAACGGGAAATCCATTATCCTTAACAACTTCACACTCATCGCTGTTACCCTTTCTAGGAGAGGATCCAATGATGAATATGGAGTATTTTCTGTTTAACCTTGGACCAAAATCCTGGCCAAAACATTGTCCGCTCGGATATAGCCAACATTTGGCAGCTATCGAAGCCCACTGTGAAATACTGTATTGCATTAAATCAAACATATTAACTGACGAGGGACTGCCAACTGTCAAACGGCCCCCTTTTATGGAATTTCCAACATCAAATCCAAATATGACGATACCATTGGCTATCGTCAATGATGACACTGAACGCGTTTATCTACAAGAACCTGAAGGCAAGGAGTGGCAAATGAGAGCCAAAAAGTGAGTAGTATGATATAGAAGGCTTCTAAATGTTGCATTGTAGCGTATGATTAACTAGTTGACATATCCTAAATGTGATAAATGAAGCACAGAGTGAACAAGAAAGAACAAAAAGTTGCAATTAACGTACCTGATGGAGTTGGAAAAGTGTCATTGTGAGACCGTAAGATTTGTCGGATGACTAGCATTTTGGGGAAATGGGTCTTCAGCAGTATGGCAGAGCTTTGGACAATCGTGTTTGTTCTAGAAACAATATACCAAAGGAGAGAAGCTTAGTAATAAGATGAGACGTGCAGAAAAAAATTGATGGGGAGAGGGTAGAAAATGTCAAGAGGGAAAAAGACAGTAAGGGGACGGGGTATGGGTTGAGCTTGAGAAGAAATGCCAGTGGTTGACAGGAGGCTTGGCTCGGGAGGAGGGGAGGGAGAGACAGAGGAGTACGTAGAGGAGGAGAAAGGTGAGGGAGGTGGAGGAGGAAGAGGGAGAGGAGCAGGGGAAAAAACAAGGAAAGAAACAGCTGGAGTCAGC
>JANTCA010000013.1:0-12034 GCA_024741275.1 Chironex yamaguchii
TTTCGGCTTAAGCCTTCATCAGTGTCAGATATTTGTAATACCTCAACAGACACAGTGCTTTATATATATTCATCAAGGGTGGGCATTACCACAATAGCTGCACTCAGTGGGAGCCGACCGGGCTCGAACTTGCAACCCTCAGATTCAAAAGCCAACACTCAAACCTATATATATTTACTCAAAAAATACACTCTTCAATTAAAACGTTTCGACATTAGTCTTCATCAGTTACTTATATATATTACATATAAATATATATAAATACATATATATTATGGTTGACATAAGGTCAGGTAAGATATCAGTAAAACAAAACATGCAAGTATTTTGTGCAGGCAAGACATATCCTTGAGAAAAAGAATATTCATAAGATATACGAAATTACTATATTGATCACCAAAAGCAAATGCATTCAGAAATACGATTAGAATGTCCAAACAAAAACAAAGGCCTCCTTAGTAGCCTGATCCAACAAACACGATGAGGAGAAGTCAAATAACCTCTCGACTTGAAAAATACAGTCTATTATCTAGTGCACATGTATAATGAACATACGACAAAGCAATTCTTTTCTCGGTTATATTTCGCACCAATACTGAGTAATATCGCTAACCCTCTGTCCCTTTAGGGCATTTCTCCACTGCAGTCATGCCTTGGTAAGTCTTGGGCCAAAGTATATTCCTGAACCACTCTTCTGGACAGAAATTGTTCATCCTTGTGTCAACTGGCATAGCTGGAAGAGAGTCGAGAAAAAAATACAAAACTCGCAAAGAATATTCAATATTAATCCATTGTGTACGACTTCTGCGCTGAACAATCGTAAATCGTAAAGTGAGCGAGCATTAGTCTTATCAAAGAAAGAAAAACCCATTGTTGATTTTCGCAATTAAGAAAGGCTTATAAAAGCTAGATATTCATCAAAAATTTCCAAGACGCCATTGAATAAATCTAGTTTTAAGATTATTACAAAATAGAGGCATGGAAATAATATGTTTGGTACTTACTTCTGCAGGTTATGCCATTTCCGTAATAGCCTTCGGTACATTGACACAAGTAGGACCCTTCAGTATTGTAGCACTTTGCGTTTATATCACAAAGATTTGCCCAATTATCTTTGCATTCGTCCCGATCTACAATAAAATTCAGGTATGTGAAATTAATTTAATCAGACAAGCGCATATACAAAATTCGATCTGACAGCTACAAGGGTTGAGCTTACAAGGCAAAGTTCTAGAAACAAAATGCAAGGGAAATGTACACGCTTTAAACTTTATTGTCATTAAAGTTGCAAAGTCCCTACCTTACCCCAGGAACATATCAGTGTAAATCTGACTGTTAGAATTTTAACTTTTAGCGCGCATCTGAATAATATTAAAATCAACATCACGACATTTTCACAAATTACAATACTTCGAGGAAACCGGAGCCAATGGTATATCTACAGACGTTTGCTAGTATCTCTAGCCACTATAAACATAAAACATTATCACATGCAAGGTTTTCAAGCAAATCTTGTACTCGAGCACTTCCTATAGGGTTAAGAATGATCCGAATACAATATGTTTGAAAGGACTCCTACCTTTGGTTCTAATGTATAAATCCTCTATAAGACCAGGTCCGAATCCGGATGAAGTACCAGCTTTTATATTCACTAGATACGAGGACAGTTGTTTCAGATCGTTTATTATTGCTGTGTTATCTTTGGTTAGTATTGTCTTGGTCTCTTTACCACTCTCTTTGTATGTCAGTTCGTATGTGTAAACAGTGTTTGCAATGACAGGCATTGGTTTCCATGAAAGATGTATGCTATTCCATGATATTTTGGTAGCAGCTAATCCAGATACTGGTGACGTTGGTACTACAAAGACAATTAAATTTCGATTGCAAGTTGCTAAGATTAAAGAAATTGATTGGGTAAACACCTAAAATGGTAGTCTAATTTCTGATTCAGTCAGAAAGTCACAACCGAAACTATATGTCAATAGGATCTGAAGGACTAATAGTACTAACCAATTGCCCAACACATGGCCAAAAAGTGGCATCTAACCATGTTTTAAACTCAGTTTCTGATATTTGTATAACCCATACACCGCAGATTATTCAAAAGTGCAAACAATAATTGTTTATGCCATAGCCTTCTTCCTGTTTTTCAATTATAAGGAATGTGATGTCACCCATGAGGGTAATTACTTGAGCCTATGGTGCTCACTGGTCAAGAGACCCTTACCGCATCATTTGCGACATCGCAGAAGATCAAGCACAGTGGCGGCGTACGTTCGTGATGGGGGATCCGACAGCTATTCACCTGGACGAGGTTCAGGATTAACTAACTAACTAACCAACTAACTAACTAACTAACTAACTAACTCACTCACTCACTAACTAGCTAACTAACTCACTAACTAACTAACCAACTAACTAAATAACTAACTAACTAACTCACTAACTAACTCACTAACTAACTAACTAACTAACTCACTAACTAACTCACTAACTAACTAACCAACTAACTAAATAACTAACTAACTCACTAACTAACTCACTAACTAACTCACTAACTAACTCACTCACTCACGAACTAACTAACTAACTAACTAACTAACTAACTAGCAAACCAACCAACCAACCAACCAACCAACTAACTAACTAACTAATTAACTAACTAACCAACTAACTAACTAACCAACTAACTAACTAACCAACTAACTAACTAACTAACTCACTCACTAACTAACTAACCAACTAACTAAATAACTAACTAACTCACTCACTAACTAACTCACTAACTAACTCACTAACTAACTAACCAACTAACTAAATAACTAACTAACTCACTAACTAACTCACTAACTAACTCACTAACTAACTAACTAACCAACTAACTAACTAACCAACTAACTAACTCACTAACTAACTCACTAACTAACTCACTAACTAACTCACTAACTAACTCACTAACTAACTAACTAACTAACTAACTAACTAACTAACTAACTAACTAACTAACTAACTATCTAATTACTTAAACTAGTATAGTTCTTAAGCTAACAAATGCATTGTTAGTAAATCTCCCGGTACAGAATATAGACGATATGAATACAACTGTGGTCCACCTACACTACACGAGAGTTACTATAGTGCCCACGAGGCGTGGGTCAATCACTTGATATCTACGATAATAGAGAAATTGCACAAGATAGGCACACTAGCTCATAATGCATTGCTCTTTTCCGCGGCATGGCTTTTAAGTCCCTAATGCATTAATTACAGCTATGCTCATTAAAACAAGCAATAGTACTAATTAAGTGCCCGACTCATGACCAAAAAATGGCATTAACCAATGCTTTACATTCAGTTTCTAACATTTGCTAAACCCATACAATGCAGATTATTTACAAGTGGGAAGTTAACTTTTGTTTGACGAAGACGTTTATGTGCTGAGGTGTTTTAGAGGCAATTAAGTGTTGGAATTTAGACATTGATCCTTAGCTAGTTTCTATCTTCTACCCCTCGAAGAGATAATGTTTTTGCCGGCGTAGGTTTGTCTGTCTGTTCATTAACAGCATAACTCAAAACGTTATGGATGGATTTTGAACAAATATTTCAGGATACGTCAGAAATGATCTTTTTTTGGGGGGGAGGGGGGTGTAATAGGAATCAAATCCTATTTCTGGATCACTTTTATGGTAATGAAGCCTTCGTAGTGCTAGTTAGGAAGTCTTTGTGGGCATAACTAGTTAGCATATTTGGTAATGACAGCTCCATGAACTAGCATGGAAATCATTGAGGGGAAAACGTACGTTTTTTGATTAATCATGCTGGCTTGGCTGAGGTTTGAGCTCTTGGCGTGCTTCTAGTTTCTTGTTTCTTGTTCATATCTTACGTAACGACAGGAGTGTTTACTTGACAATAACGTTAAATACAAAAGGCAATTTTCAAGTAATAGTGTTTTGCATTTTATCCATGTCTTATGTCTAAAACTATGTCTTATGTCTTTTTTTGTAGTACAAAACTTGAAAATAGCCTTGAAAATTTGCGATATTGCGATGAAAACATACTTTCGATACATGTTGGCTACTTTCGATACATGTTTCTTATATAAAGGTTGCCATATACTTTCTATACTTTCCTTTCTGAAGATTCATACTCTGAAGAATGTGCGAGGGAAAAAAGCTTTTTATCACAATATCACAAACGTTGTAGTCTTAATTGCGTATTAAAACAGTGGAGGTAAACTGTGCATTTCGACCAGATTAAAAACAGTCCTACATTAGCGAACCAGCTCATACTTATCTTTATATCTCAACGTATGACACACTATCAAAACTAACGTACCTGGAGATAAAGTAGGGATGACAACACTTGCACGTCCACTGCTTCCAAGTTTCCCAACACTTTCAATTTCAACTCTGTATAATGTGCTTGGTGTAAGATGAGTAATATTTAACGAATACGTCTCAAACAAATGCAGAGTAGTCACATTATATCTGGCTATCACTTTGAATGAAGATGGCTTCCTCAAAATCAGCTGAAAATTGGGAATAAAAAATGGGATTATCCGAAATGTGCACACAGAAATTCATTTTCATGCGCATATTCTCGTTTATACTATTTTCCTAGAAAAGAGTTTCCTAGAAAGATTCCATTAATTGATGGATCTATGATAACATAATTTAACATACTAAACAATTGTTAAATTCATTTTATGATAAAAAGGTATACTTGAGATATAACTTTTATTGAGCTGGTATTTCAGAATACATCATATTTGACTTTTTATCTCTAATTGACTACAAAAATTTACGTCAGTTGATTTTATGGCGAATAATAAGATGCGTAATGGTGTTCGGTGCTTTTCCGCTTCATTTTTGGATAAATCTCCTCATCTCGGGACATTAGACATCCTTAGAAGGAACAGCGTTCGGCTTCGGTACCTTCTCCACTACCATTTTTGTGACGGCCCTCCTTCCCATGCCTTCAGATACTTACTTACTTAACCACTCAGTCTAACTGTCGTCATGTCTCTTAACCCAAATATAAAAGCTGTCCTCCTTTACTACTTACTTTCTAGATCAAAAACGACTATTCCTTTCCTTGGGAGTGAGCCCAAGATCTTTTAGTAGCGGAGTAGACCCTGTTGGAAATGAATCCTCTTATGCCGACCTCTATTGGGCAACAAGAATTTGTCTATCCATAGTCTTCGCACAGTATCATCAAACGTTGATATCTCTCGTGTTTATTTGGCCATGCACTGTCTATGCTACTTTCTTATGACACTGTCAGTTCTATAATCTTTACTATTTTTCTATAATCATAACTCAAGACTAGATTTCACCTCTGCATGGTAGAGATAAAGAAAAGAACTCTCCACCGAAATCACGTGACAACCTTCACTCGTCATGCCATTTGTGATCATTCTCTATCGTCACCTAAGCACTATCCATTACAACCTGCTCTTTCTGTCAGAATCTGATGTTTTTCTTTACTATTGTACAATCTAATCCATTATTTATACACTGTCATTCAGAAGACAAGAAAATAATTTTCTTTTCCGGACAAATAATTCATTAAGCAACGCAACAAAAATATAAGAAGATAGCGAAGGTTTATCAGTGGAAAAAGAACTAGAAGACAAAACAAGGAAATGTCAATTTTAAAGTAAAAATCCGAAACATCCTCGAAGGTAATACAAATTCAACGGTGAAAATAGCTTAAATTTTTCAAGGCTGTCAAGAACCTATACCACTTCAATTTGTAAGAATAGAACATTTTCAGGTTTAACTTGAAGATTATGTCTTTCTTACTTGATAGTACCAGATTTTGCCATTTGGTGGTCTTGGTGTTTTCCATGTGATCTGAATTACTGTACTTGACACCCCTGCCCCACTCAACTCATCTGGGGCAAAGGGGACTAGAAGAAAAAAAATGATAACAATATTCCTATTTAGCTTGAATAAAAACCAGACAACAATTAATACACACAATTTTTCATCGAGTATGCCTCCAGTTGAAAAGGAAGAAAAAATAACTTAATGTATAGCATGTTTATGCGTTATAAGCTGCAAAAACCTGCTGCGTTTTATTTGGCTTACCACGACCATATTCTTGATGTAACTTGTTACACATGAAGATCACCCAAACGAAAACGTAGTCACCAGTCTTTCAAACAGAATCAACACATGACAGGATATCATCTAGAGTGACGTGGCCGGAGATCCACAGTAGACGACTTTCAACTCAATGTCCATAGATGTAATGCTGGTGATGAGATATCACCTTCAGACATTCAAAGTGTAGAACAATAAGAGCTTGCTGCATGCTATAATTCCAAAAGTCAAAAACAACCGCCGAGAGGTTTAAGAGGCCCCAGGACTAACTTAAAAACGAGGCTAAAAGGGGATGTGGGGGCACTAACATAAAATGTTTGGCAAATGTATCCTTTGCTTTAGCGTAAAATACATTTCAAAACATTTCTCACATCAACTTTTGTTATCTTTGATTAATTCTATTGCCAAAATTCAAATTCTTTTTCATCAATTTAATTTCTTAAATATCACAATACAAAAGTCTACTCAACGTTTGTCTTTGTTGCTTTGTTTGGCTGCGTGTTAATAACTTTTTCATAATCTATCTGTCTTGCAAGCTTGTGCTCAACTGAATAGATCATAAAACTTGAAAGCCTATCTTGTGACATTAAGGAGCACAAACAATTTTTTATCATGGCAAATTTGCTAAATGAATGTTTTCCTATGAATGTTCGCAAATCGAATTCAATATGGCAAGTGCTCTATTGCTCACCATCCCTATTGATTGGTATAATGATGAAATTCATCCTTTAGATCATCCATGATCAACTCTTTTTGGCATTGCTCAACTAAGCACTTTGGTTGCTCCTTGATTTTCATGTCACTTAGATTGTTTGGAGGTTGCACAACAAATTTGAACAAATCTACAATTGCGTGTGCTTTCAATAAACTTCTAAGCGTTTTCCTCGAACTCTGTTTCTCTTCATACCCTTCTTCTGATGTTGGTAATCAATGCCAGACTGTTTCAAATCTCACCTCAAGATCTTTCCACTTCACGTAGTTGATAATCTCCACAGTATTCTGCTTGTGAGATCCGACTTGATCGTATCCCTTCATACTCATTCGTCATTTGGCACTGTTCTCGTAAATATGCTCACAGGAAAGGGTCTGTTCGTTTCGTGGGAGACCTTTGACAGCAATTTCGCGTCTGTATTTATTGTTTAGTCTTTCCAGGCTAGCAACATTTCCTGCCAAAAAACCTGCCTCCTAACCTTTAGGCCATGAGGCAGTCTCATTTTCATTGTTGTCAAGGCCATGCCTTTCCGTTGGTTGGCCTTGACTGAAAGGACGTTTTAGCTGTTTTTCCCATTTTCTGTGGTTAACTTCCAATATTATCTTTTTCCAAGTCTCCTTCACTTGGCTGGACCTGCTGCCAATCAAAGGCATCACTCGTCATTCTTGCTTTTCTGGCATCTTCCTCTCAGTAATTTTCCTCCAACCAAGCTTTTGAAAAGTTCTTGTTCGCTTTGATTCCTTTTCCAAATGCTTTGACTTTTCTTTTCGCTAAGCAGCTCCAGATTGAAACTTTCTCTTCATTTTCGACTATTCATACAGATACAACACTAGCTCGCAATTAAACAAAAACAGCAAATAGCATTGGCTATACCGACTTAATTATGTAGACACTGACGTCACAATGAAGTCGTTGGCATTTAAGCACAGGATTTTTACGAATGAGTGATAACAGACATGTGACAACGTTTGTCTCTTGGGGATTTCCTTTCCAAAAATTGCTACATTCTTTTGCTTACATCTACATTTAAGACATATGCTCCGAATCATGCCGTTTTTAACACACAATGTTTGCTTTTCGGAGTTAGATTCCTGTGATATATTATATTTTCAATTTCGACTACAGACAAAAATCTTGCTCTATCTTTATGAGGCCCCTTGAGGTCCTTGGGCAATTCCCTCCTTCCTCCTCCGGGTGGTCCTGGCCACCAATAGGGGTCTTACAGAGGGGTCTCACGGTGAACTAGGATCTTAAGCGCTCGTATCCCCGTACGTTAATTAGTAGTAATTATAAACGTTAAGAAGACAGCAGTTCTTTACCAATCGAAAAACGATCGAACGATTGAATACAAAGACTCATTTAGATAATGGAACTGACGAAACTTAAGTCTGTGTCTGACAAACTTTCGTAATGATCAACTGTTGGCTTGGTAAGCGTTACTTGAATCTTTGTATTCATTGTGATGTTTTGTGACTTAAGATTCCTTTTTTGTGCATATTGTGTTGAAGTCCAAACGTAGACATTAGTTGGTAAGCTCATTATTTTTAATACGCGAAAGTCCTTTTTATTGGGAATCAGTTTTGGCCAGAAGTATATAGTCGTTAACTCTAAAAGTGGCCGTCTTGGTAACAATTATTTATAAATGCAAGTTGTCATAAAAGGTCAAAATCAAGTCGAAAGATCGTTAAGAGTTTGTGGTACTGCCTTTTTTTCTCGGTAGACGATTTGTGCATCGTAAGGAAAAATAAGCCATGAACCACTGTACGAAAAGTGATCGTTGACACAAGTCTGCGGCTCTAATAAGTGTCATAAAGGCTTTTTTTAAAATCCAAACAACTTTTAAATAGATTTAGAAATATAATATGCTACGTTCTTTTCAATTACGGCAATAAAGTATTGTGTGTGAGAAATGCAGACATTTTAAATAATGCTAAGTCATGGACTCGCAAACGAATGGAGAGAAGCAAGGTAGTCGGAGGCTCACAGACGTAAGGAGAGTAGCAAGGTAGTCGGAGGCTCACAGACGTAAGTAGAGTAGCAAGGTAATCGGAGGCTCACAAACGTAGACTTCATTTTCTTACCTCCATCAACAGTTTGACAAACTGTCATTTTACTGATCATGCTTTCTGTATTTCGAAGCTTGATATAGACACCAATGCTGTACTTTGTAACGGGTTCTGAAATAAAGAAGAGATGGGAAGGTCCCTGCTTCAGTATTACGAATATCATGGAAAGTCCATCGTCAGTACGAAGTGCACAGCAAAGCTAATCATCACAACATAAAAGAAACGTCTTAGTTATCATACAAACCGAGCCCAAGGATGTATATTACCCATGGCGCCCTGCAGACTACTTTTTAAGCTATTGCTGTACCATATGAAAACAAGTAAATTAGCAGCTTTTCATCCTTAGTTTTTCAAATTGTTTTTCGAACTCACTCCTAACATGAGATGTTGTATGACTGATATTGGGCAAAAAACGTGAAACAAAACAAAATAAAGACAAAAGAGAGAGAAGACCAACGCCAAAAATGATAGCATTTAAGAAGGAAAGAGAAAAGAGCTTATAGCTTCTTCGCCTTGCAATGAATACAAGGGCGAGGAAAAGGAAGAGAAGTCCAGAGGTATCTAGTTTAGAGGAAGAAGCTATAAGAAAAGAACAACTTATAAGATAAACGATGCTATCTGTACAAAAAAGAAATAGCATGAAAGGAAACTGAAAGGAAACTGAAAGGACACGAAACCTACACTGGATTGACTGATAACGATTTTACCTACTGGAGGCAACTGCAACAGATGTCAAGTCAATGGTTAGAGAACCTGAATGTTTCACTGATCAGGGAAGTTACTACAGGGCTCAAGTAGCAGACACCTTGCACGATAAGCAGAAGTGTGCCAGTGGATTCCCTGTGTAGGCATTGTCTTCTTTTAACTTTCTTGTTACTAATGGACGTGTCAAACCCCTTCTACATCTTGAATCAAAACTTCCCAATTATACCAATCATGCTTAAGTATGTATTACACAAAATGTACAAAGGAAGTTAATGTGGACTGAAGTATCCGCATTAAATATGTAAACAAGAATTGAATACCGTAATAAAATTATCTTGTAAGCCTCTTGAAATGTCGTGTAGGATAATGAATAGCATTTTATATTAGACTGTTTTAATAGCATTTTTGTGCGAGTAAACTGGAACTGACAGGGCATACGTAATGAACATTTAAACTCTTCAGGTCTTTTCTAAATGTATTTGCGTGTACCGTCCTGTCATAACCAAGAAGACACCAGAAACTTATTATCTTAATTTCTTCTGTGTTCAAAGACTGGGAGGGGGGGGGAGTGCGAATACCTTAGGAAAAAGAGAGTATCTACTTGACAACTATGACAAAACAAAACATATACTTTGTACGATGTAATGTGGTATCAATACACATAGCAGTTACCGGAAATGGTCATGGATGTGGGTCAATGCAGAGTAATAAGCTCCTATTTTCTGTGTAGTTTTTATTCCAGGGGACCTACTTTTAAGTAATAAATTATTTTCCATACATAATCTGCACCAAACAACACAAACTTTGAATAATACAGTGCATGAGTCTTGTGTTAGACAGATACATGGCATAGATGGACCCACATCGAGGCCAAATAGGAGCACATGGTAACAAATTATATCCATATATCCCTCTTCAGGGATATGAAATCAGCAATTTCGTACGTAGTTAATACCCACAGTCCAATGCACGTAGCTTGGTAACCTTTAGCATAAATTGGAACATCATTAACAGAAGAGTATAAAGAATAAGATAATAAGACAAATGCAAGCAATGTATTTTTTAATGAAGTATTATGAAATTGTAACAAGGGATTGTATGATTGAGAGGCTCGGTTAAAATTTTTCAGAATGTCAATCTAACAATATTAAAACTAATTTCTGAAGTTTCTTATGCAAGATTTCGTTACTTACCTAGATTACCAATACAAATTGCAGACTTTTTGTTTGGAACTGGTTTCTGATGAAACGCTTTCCTTTCAACTGTATATACCTTGTAATATGTGTAAATCTTCAAGATGCGCTCATATGGATCATAAATTTTTGGCCACGATATACAAATACTTGACGCATTACTTCGGCAATCCTTGTTTATCACAGGAGCAGCTAAAACGTAAACATCGAAGCAAAACAAACGCATTACATATTGTCATTTACTATAATACGTAAGAAAAAGTAAGTTTTAATGTACATTACCATCTCCTTGGCTAAGAATGAATGAGCACAAATATTTTCTGTCGAAAGGACCAACAGCGATCATTACCATAGTTGACACTTTTCTTGATTGCACTTATGTATCCTGTTGGGATGTGCATGTATATAATTTAGCAGTTACAACATATCTTACTTAGACTTGTAGAGCATTGCCACCATAGCTGCAGGAAGAGGGAGTCGACCGGGCTCGAACTGGTAACCCTCAGGTTCAAAAGTTAGCATATATACGAATGTGCCAATCTGACGCAAAGGTTCAATGCGGGTATTTAAATCATAGATTTCAGGAGCTGAAATCTAACATAGGGAAGAGAAAATTCATGAACATATATTCTTGATTTGGCAGTCTTAATAAGTGGTATGTGTAAGTACTTATATTATATATCGAATCACTTGTGCCTGTTGACATACGACATATATCTGGCATATTCCTCGCCTTACTTTTAACACAGATGCTACGTTGAATTTCCAGTAACACACAAAAGCGATTTTAAGAAGGCAGAAGTAGATCAGAAGCACTGTGTCAATATCATGAATCTCGCCAAATCCCAGTGAAAACACTCGATCTTTTCTAAAACATAATTAGCTCTAATTGTAAAACAACTGTTGATGTTATATTAACAATTTTTTTTCATTAGAACAAGCATGATTCCAGCATGATTTATCGTATATGAAGTTAAAAGGAGTTCCAAAAAATTGTCTTGATTCCATACTCCCACGGTCCCAAGCTAAAACAAAATGGCGGCAAAGAGGCTTATTATAAGGGATACCTTCGTGGTATGCATCAAATTAAATACGGTGAATACGAATGAATCCATCTTCATACAAGATCCGTTTTTGATTTCAAGTAACGTAAGTTCAAAGGTCAATTTTAATTAATTGCCTTGAAAATTTGCGACATTGTGCTAAAATCATACTTAAAAGCTTTTTTCGTCTGACACTCCTCAGAGTATG
>JANTCA010000014.1:0-11352 GCA_024741275.1 Chironex yamaguchii
ATTGATTGATGAATGGATTGATTGATGGATTGATTGATGGATTGATGGATGGATGGATGAATGAATGAATGAATGGATGGATGGATGGATGGATGGATGAATGGATGGATGGATGGATGGATGGATGGATGGATGGATGGATTGATGGATGGATGGATGGATTGATTGATTGATTGATTGATTGATGAATGGATGGATTGATTGATTGATTGATTGATGAATGGATGGATGGATGGATGAATAGATGGATGGATAAATGGTTGGATGGATGCATCAATGAGTGGATGGATGTATGGATAGATGGATGAATGCATGGGCGGATGCATGGATGGATGCATGGATGGATGGGTGGATGGGTGGATTGATCGATGGATGGATGGGTGCTTGGATGGATAGACTGAAGGAAAGTTAGACAGACACATCTTGACATGTCGCTAAGGACACCGAGTCTTATTGCGACAATTAACAGTATTTTTGTCGCTTCTCTTGTTTTGCATGTCTACGTACTTTTAACGCTTTTTGTATTTATTAAAATTCCTTCGTTTACCTCTTGAGTCTAGAATTGTACTCAGTATTGTGTCATCTGTGATTATTTGCAGTTTCCACCGATGTTAAAAAGCAGAAGCGGTCAAAGAAGAAAGTACCGTACCACAAAATACTAGTATGTAAATATGATGTATATCTATGTCCTTCTGTCGTTATGACTCGCAAATATTAGTGTTCCTGTCTGCCATTTTCATAAGCATTTTCTCCGTCATCACCGTCGTTGTCATCTTCTCATCAATTTCATTGACATCGTGTTCGTCATTCTGCATCAAATTGGTCGCCCATGCTACATGATAGCATTAGCCTTTACCGCCGTAATTTAAATACAGCGAGCTATCAAAAATGTTTGGCCTGTAAACAAGTACTGAGATTTTTATGATGGTTAGATGTTCGTGTAGCAGAGTTTCTATGTAAGTGGAAACTAAAACAACTGCAGATGTAACCGTCACATTTTTATATGAAGGCGATAACCAAAGTTAACGTTTCAAACGTTGAGTAGTTTTTGTCGTTTGGTATATTGCGTATATAGACAAGTATTTTATGGCAAACTCAGTTTTTCGTGTCTCGTTTAGAAAGGTGTTATATTAGCACTAAGTGGCTATCAAAATCCGGAAAGAGGGAAGGTCAGGGATAAAGCGATGTCAATGGGTGCTGAATATAGACCTGACTGGGCTCCAGGTTGTACTCACCTTATGTAAGTGTTTTATGCGATATTTTGCTTTCCTGTTTACCAATTGATTTTGGTTTTACGCACTCGGGAGTGTTTGTTCATATTGTCATCGGATAGGATATTGTATATCATTATCATTAGCATTATCATTATCAACTCACAATTATCAAGGCCTTTATTATGTCTTTGGCTTTTGGCCTTTATAAGATTAATTCTTCGAGACTTTCCCCTAATGGTATCCTCTTAAAGCCATACAGTCATAAACATGGAATCTTAAATGTTGGGGAGAAACAACAACTTGACGGAATTCTGTTAAAAGGTACCTGTTCTCGCGATAGTTCCTTAAATTCGCTTCCGTATATCCCTGGTTAGTAAGTGCTAAACCATTACGGTGAACTCTTTCTAACTCGAATGTTGAAGCGACCGGTCAATCTGTTCACGATAGAGATAGTATATCAAATACCGAAAGTTCTCAGGAAATAAGAAAAATTTTACAAATGCAGGAAAGGTGATAACAGACTTAAGACGCTCACTTTTATATGGAAAATATGATACAACACGTTAAAGCTTTGGTTGCAACTATCTAGTCTGTTTTAAAAAGTTTGCAATTTCAGCTTGATTGGAAGAGTTAATTCGTTCTGTTAAAAAGTGTGTTTTGCAAGTCTTCCCTCTGCTGCTGTAGAGAGCAGGATTCTACGAACTTTCAATGGCGTTCTCCACCTGCGGTCTCAATGGTCGCTTCGGTACTACATCATAAGTTTTCATATCTCTCATTTCCACCAGGCTCTTGCTGCTGTTCTTGGAGCCGTGCTAAAATGCAATTGGTGATTGCTATAACATGTAAAGTAGTAGACTGTAGGCAACACCGACCCATTTTCTTATGTATGTACAACATCGCTTCATATCTCCTCCGTACAAAGCACATTTCAGAAGATTTGTAAGAATAGTGACTGTCAAACTTTCGCACAAACGGGTGAATGTAGATCATGCTATTCCATCACAGCGAAAAGTTCGAAGAAGAGTACAGTTAAGGTAGAGAGCGGAGACTGTGCAAAAGTTACCATATCGTTGGTAAGGATCTGACTGAAGGCTCCTTTATACACAATGAATTATCTTGCCCAGACCCTTGGAAAGATGATGTGTTGTGAAAAGCATGCTTTCAAACATTCACCTCTGAGGAAACAACGGTAGTTCAATGATCAGAGTGTTCTGCACGGTCCCCACCTTAGATATATTTTATTGTCATTCCTGTAATTACGAAACATTCGCAACACGAATTTCATAAACTATGACAGATGTAAGTAGGTTTGGCCTTGTCAAACATGTGTAAAGCTGCAGTAAGTGGCCACCTGGGAATCAAACCAGCGTCATTTGGATTCAACTTCATAGCCGTATTCGTGGAGTTTAAGAACAAAACAGAAGTTATCCCACGCTAACACGTCATCTTATTGAATTTTGCGTAAACCCGTGAGCATAAAATAGTGAAACATTTCTTGTGCACGAGATTTGTTACATTTTGGTTTGCACAAATACTTATCTTTGCAGATGCGCTTTCAGAAATACTCCAAAGTTTATTCAAGTAAAAGGTGACAGGTTTTTCGGTATTTTTACTATCAAAATCGTATTAGAACAATTTTTTGTGGTAGAAAACTTGAAAATCGCCTTGAAAATTTGCGACATTGCGCTAAAATCATACTTAAAAGCTTTTTTCGTTTGACACTCCTCAGAGTATGAATCGTCAGAAAGGAAAGTATATGTATATGGCAACCTATTTATACGAAACATGTATCAAACTAGCCAATCATAAACAAGGAAGGAAACAAAGAAAGAGAAAATGAAGAAACAGAACATTATTGGAAGAGTCCAAGCGTGAAAAACGAAGTCTTTTTACCTACAGAGAACTGGTTTTCTTGTTTTAATGTAGACAGACTCCAGTACACTAAGATGAAAGGACGATCTAGCTATGCCAAGTATCCGAAAATTCTCGTCCCTTATACATTTTGGCGCATTCTGAATTTTCTAGTAAATGTTGGCCCATGGCAGAATCGTATTTTTAAAGTATGGTTTTAGCGCAATGTCGCAAATTTTCAAGGTGAAGTCTTGTTATTTTAGAAGTGATAATAATCCAGTACTAGAATTTCAGAATGCAAAATTAACTCAAATACGTTTTTCCTGTTTTGCAATTTGATGAGCATGGAAAGCGAGAATTCCGTTGTAGTGTAAACAAACTTGGTGAAATGTAGCTCTATTTATTTCCCTTTGCACGCTTGCTGTCTTTGCATGATAGAGGGTGGGTGTGTAGGGTATGGTATTTGCTGTTAGGTAAGTACCGTCTATTCCTTTTAATGTAGCCATACCATGCTATTTTTCTTCCTGGAATTACCGGCAATTGGTGACTCTTTATGTGATGTTTCTGATCATGATCCAACCACGATCCTTGGATCCAAGATCTTCGATACCAAGGTTGTTTATTAAACTGCATCGTCTAAGCCGCACACATTTTTCCGAGTGATAGATCTCGTAATGCTATCGATCTTTCAATGGACACGTTTATCTTAAACCTATCTTTTCTTAGTCGGACACTTCCGTACATCTTTAGAAGGATACAGTTCATCGTAGGCAAAGAAGCCTTGTGTGTGTGTGTGTGTGTGTGTGTGTGTGAGAGAGAGAGAGAGAGAGAGAGAGAGAGAGAGAGAGCGAGAGAGAGAGCGAGAGAGCGAGAGCGCCTTTAAACGTGATGGAAACTATTTTCGTCAGATGCAGAAACATAAAGAAACTAGTACTTGTAATTATCTGATTGCGAATGCAACGCAAGGGTCCATCCTAATTGTATTATTACCTTCAAATTTGTTATCTACTGATTGGAGTATACATCGGTGGTATTTCAAATGTTCGATGGAAAAACTTAAGCAACAAATTGAATGGGCTTAGTGACATTAAGATACTAACGTAACCCTTGACCCTTACCCTTGTGATGTCTTCCATGTTGGTAACGTTGTCTAAGTCAAATTGACCGTTTTATCATATCGAAAAAAATGTATGTATTGGAATGGAATTTTATTCATTAATCGCAATCTTAACGGCTCGCCTTTTTAGGTAAAGGGAAGATTGTTACTAAGGCCTGGATAAATGACTGTGCAAAGCAACAGACTAGGCTACCAGTGAAAAGGTGATGTGCGAATATCATAAAATCCATTTATCGGTTTCTGACCACATTACCTTACTTGATTGTAAATTCTGCTATCGATAATTTGTTTCTCATTTATTTAGCTTTTCAACTTTAGTGTTAATTGACCCCGTCGTGTAGATATTGAAGTAGCTGTTCACTTGCCTCGTTATATAACTTTTGAATGCAGCTGATTAAGAGTATTTGATTTATAGATATCCGTTAGTAAAGAATGGCGAGTAGGTACAGGAACACTCTGAAATTCTAGGATTTCTTAAACACGAGGTGTTTTTTGCAGAGAAAAAAGGGATCAGAGTTGCATTGTGTAGATTACAAGTAAGCTGTTCAGAAGTATCCTTATAGTTATAAGCACACATCCGTATATTTTGAAGTTAAGATGTGTATCCCTCCGTAAAACGCGACCACGTGGCGTAGTACATTCATGATAGTCGAGAGAACTTGAGAGAGACCCTTCGAGCACGCTCTGTTTTTCTAAATGGCACTTTAGAAAAGTTGAGTAAAAGCTTCCTTTTTATTTTGATCACGAATATTTTTGTTTTTGATAGGGTTTTTCCATTTTCTGAATTCCCCCAGCCGCAGGCTTCTCAAGTTCAACGTATTTAAGGCTTTCTTTATACTATTATTATACGGCAAAAGGCCATTCCTAAAGAATGACGCTTCGTGAAATGTTTTACTGCAATATTCCTTATTAATGATTTCTGAACCGCATTAAATTTTTCTGTGTTGCATGTCCTGGATACGTTCCAACCTTTGGCATTTGAAGTTATATGATATCAGTCATATTTTATCCATTTTATATCTCGTTTGATTTATAAATGTGGTTTTAGTTATCGAATTGATGGTGGAGGGAGCAGTAGCTCCTATTCTGGGAGCGACGACGAAGTAGAGGAGGAAGCCGCGGGATCTACTGCGTGTGTTGCTGAAGATGATGCAACCCCACAGGTAATAATTTTTTACAAATGTAAAGGACATACAAATTTCAAGAATAAAAATAAGAGTATTGGTGTTGAAAAAGTAATTTAATCTTTATTTGTTTATACTTTAATTAAACTTTATTCTGTTTGCATTTGGTAACTTCCTATAGCTTTGTTACATCGATTTTTATATTCTGTCCTTCCATATACTGTTCTTCTATTCAAAATGTTCTATATTATTCCGTTCTGTTCTATTCTTTTCAATAATGTTCTAGTTTATACAGTTCCGTTCTCTCCTATTCTGTTCAATAATGTTCTAGATTGTACAATTCTGTTCTATGCTATTTCTATTCAATAGAAATCTAATTTATACCGTTCTGTTCTTTGCTATTCAATAATGTTCTGATTTATACGATTCTGTTCTATAGTATTACATTCTGTTGTACTCTATTCAGTAATGTTCAAGTTTATGCCATTATGTTCTATCCTACTGCACTTCGATTCTAACACGAAAGCAATTAACATCCACACTTTCCCATATCCTGTAAAACGATATAAGTAGAGTCCCAATTTTTTACCCCTTAATTTCTTCAGTTATGGTCACAATTAATTCTATCTTGGCTTTCTTATCCCACTTCATACCAAACTTCTTTTTATTCTTCTGTACGTTACACAGAATTCTGTTCTCCCTTATATTTTTGGCAAAGCACCAGCCTCTATTCGACTAAATGTTTTTTGCAAGTAAAATATATTGAGGACCACGGCTTTGCCAATCATGTTTGACCTCCCGACTAAGAACGGCGCATTCACATCTTGTGTACTTGACTCTTTGTTATAATCTGTTTCATTTTCTTGTTGCTCTAATTCCAGCAGTAATGCATGCACATATTTTCCACCTGTAGGAGATATCCCACGTTCACTACTCATTTACATTCTTGGAGTGATTAAAATGTGCGGCACTGAAAATGCTGAAGTTAGTTAAAATCTACTAGGTCCTAATTTCCGTAAATTGCAGTTCTCCTGCATATCTTATGAAATGGCAAGGATTACATTTCTTCCAGTACTAGCTGGGAATCTTGACTTCTGTTGTTTTATTGACGTTCATTTTAGACACAGGACAACTCTCAAAAGGTGTTTTGATTCTTCTCTGCTATATCTAAGTCGATACAAATCCAAACTTTAATTCTCTGTTATGTTTTTAATAATTCCATTGTCTAATTGATGTTTTGATACTGATATAACCAGGGGCTCGCCTATGGTCCCGTTTGTCCCCTTTTGGTCTTACAGATATCCAAATTATTATAAGAACAGACGTCTTGTTTGTAAATTTTACTTCTTACGGCTATTCTTTGATCCGGACAAATATAGTTTCCAATACGGTGTCTGTTCTCTGCCTTCACTCCCCATACCCTATACAAACCCTAATATGCCTATACTTTTCTAAACCCACAAACAACAAACTTGATCTTACACGCTCGCTTTTTTGTGACTTATCTTCTATTCAAACAAAAAATAATCACAAATTTCATACTTGACGTTTTGGTGTTTCCATTACATCATTTTCGAGGGGAAAATGTTGTGAGGACAAGAAAAGCTTTAAATACAATTAGTAAACAACAACCAAGGCAAAATGTTTTATTTTTGTAATACAATTTTTAAAATTTGTTACTATTTATGCATGTCTATGCGTAAGCAGGACTCTTGTAATTATTATCTTCTTTTGCTCGTTCTTAAGATCTTACGTGTATAATATTGGACGTGTCTACAGAACTCTAAGCATACGATCAAACGTAGACATTTGGTTGACACTTTTGTAGGAATAAATTATATTATTAAGAATCAACATTTCAGATTCTTCTCTTTCTTTACCTTTTTTAATCTTCGTACCTTCCGCTTTGTTTTCTCCCTCTCTTTCATCCTTTCTCGTTTCTTTTGCTTCTTCCCTCCTGTGTGTGCCTTTTGTACCTATTAGTTGTGGGCGGGCCAATATATTCCTTTCTGCGTTAGTTTAAGGCTAGAATAACGTAAGTACTATAGCAGTTTTCGAGTGATTTGTTAAGCTAGACTAAATTATATTTCTTTGATCTGATGTCAATAAATGGCCCTCAAAATTTTGATTTATTGAATTCAGTTTCTGGTATAACGAACACTACTATAGCTTTTACTCGTTTTTTATTGACTATGTTACAGGAGGAGGAAAGTTCCTGTAAGCCACACGAAAATGCTAAAGCGGGAGGCAGCAGTCTAAAGAAAGACGGTAATGATATTTTAACGTCTGCTATTTCCTAGACTCCCGCACAAAATTTAGCACATCCGACAAAAGCGAGATTAGCAATAACAAATAAATAAGCAATACAAAGAATGATTTACACAATGGGGGTTTTTTTGCCCGGAAGTTTTTCCGTCGATCTTTTTCAGCCAAAAATATTGATTCTTAAGGTAGCACGAGTAACTGAAAGGGGAAGGTAAAGAATTATCGTAAACGAGTAGAAGGAATAAAGCTTGTGCCAAGGAGAACGAGAGTGAGAAGTGAAAGAGAAAGAAGGTACACTTAAGAAATCTTGAAACGCTAGACAAGACACAAAGACGGAGCACAGTAAAACAGAAAACAACAAGATATCGGAAAGCGAGAGAGGAAAAGTCAACAGAAAAACGTAATAGATTGTAGCTAGGAAGGGGAACAACAAATCCATGTTATAGAGAAAATTAAGTAAGCAGATATATGAGGAACGACGTTCTTCTGAAGTGGACGTTCATGACAACGGCAAAGAAGCAGAATTTACTAGATTTTGTGCTTTAAATTAGCACGACGATAGAGGCAAAGGCAAAGACACCCTATGCGATTCAACTGCCCAACATTCAGAGCATGCAAAAACATAGTTAATGAGCAAACCGCATTGAAGAGACCTGAATAGAACTTAATCCACCTACCACACATTACATTTTATTATTGTAAATCTGGTTAGGTTTTTCTCAACTTCTCAACATTGCATACGTCCAAAGAGGAATAGGTATCTTGCACGCTTGAAAGTAGTAGTGTTCAATGGAGTACTGAAATGATGACGTCACAATGGTCTCTTTTTAGAATATTTCTGGATTTGAAGCACGTATGTAGAACGTGTCATGAAAACATCACCCCAAATTGGAAATTTGACGAATCTATCATTAATTATCAGAGACATGACAAAACGATAGTCAGTTCATTCTCCATCACACATTTTACGTCTTGTTCTTTGATTTCATGAACCAAACCAGTACCAAAGTGGTTTTATAGATCTTAAATCTTCCAGTTGCGATATCTCACGCAATTTTCCTCAGATATCAATGAAATTTCATATGCAGTGTAATTTTGTGTATGTGTTGTAGAATCCAGGATTGAAATTTATGAATCTAAAAATAGATGTTTCATGATGTCGTCACTTAGTTACTCCATTATCACCAAAGTAGCATTACGTCTATGTCATAGGCAAATAGTAGGTTTTTCGCATATTCGGTAGTCTGTAAAATTTTAAGTGGGGCTTTTTTTGCAAAGTGCTATATACACTTGATTCTGAACTGAATATGTTACTACTCAGTTTACCAACCCAATTTATCTGATAGGTAAATCAAGTTCAAGCGAATGTGACACAATGGATGAACTAGAAAAGTAAGCCTATATTGACATTATTTTGTTAATGATAACTGACATTCGAAGGAATGATAGCTACTTCCTTGTCTAACAAAATTCAACACGTAGCACGACAAGTTTCATTTTAACCTGATTTTTTGTTCGCAGTTGTAAATTGTGATTAAAACAACCACTAAGGACTTAATACAAAGTAATAATGCGCACTGGGGCAGGGAAAAGCTTAAGAAAGCAGGACAACGTCATTTGGAGCAGAGTTTATGTTGACCAAGTAATTTGTATTGGACGCATTTACACCACCCACCTATATCCCATAATTCGTTAATTCTCCCGCTCCTGTGTATTACTTTAATATAATAGTAATAGAACTTACTAAGTTCCCACTCGTGGCCAAAATGTGCCAATTTTTATCAATGTTTTACTTTCATTTTAATATTTTGCATAACCCATATACGCGTAAAATTGAAAATTGAAAACACTAATTGTTTCTTCCATAGTGTCCTTGTACTTTTGTGTTAGTAGGGAAGGTGATGTCACCCATTTGGGTAATTGCTTAGATGGCATATTTCTTAACCTAACATTTGGATCGTTACTTAATTGCCTAATGTGGATATTGACGACCGGATTTTTTTTTGCAATGAGCCTACACTACGAAGCACAACATTGCATTGATACCGTTCTATCCAGTCAATGCTTTTTACCAAAAAATCGGCCAATAAAAACCCTTCTGCTCAAAATTGTCTTTGTTTTAAACACTTGGTAAGGTGTTAGCGACATATTTCCTGTGAAGATTGGAAGAAAATTTTTATAATCGAATGGCACAAACACCCGGGCGCATGAAACTAAAGGGCTCCACTACGCGGGACAATTTCTTTTTTATTTTGTTGAAACTATCCTTTTGGTCATCTTTCCTTGCGTTTAGTACTATGCCGAAAGAAGGTGACTAGAGGTGAATATATCTACCGCGGCGTAATAAGACCCATTTCCATGAAGTCGCCTATGCATCCATGGGGCTGAATAGTAAAGTCCGAAAGGACTAGAGGTGCCACGCTTGAGGTCTTTTCAATTCTTGCTTTGATAGAGCGCGAAAGGTTGGGTATGATGACCCCTACGCAGGTTCTACAGAGGAAGACGAAAACCTTGCGCAAGGTAAGTTATCTGCCTTGCCTCTCAATTGTTATTAGATACTAATTTTGTTACTTAATTTGCCTTCTGATTGACCAGTAGGCATGCGGAAAAAGCTAACTTGGATTTAAAATGTTTGTTGCAGTAATCATTCGACTGATAAGAAGCCTAAGGGTCACTCGCTTCGAGCAAAAGACCCCAACTAACTACAACAGCAATATACTGCTCGTTTTGCGTGCGGGAGGTTTTGAGTTCGAATCCACTGGACCCGCCCCCATTATTGTAGCATTCACTGTGCTTGCACAGCTGTGTGGTTCAAAGGCTAAGGAAACGGAGATGGGCGCTACCAGTGGTGGACACATGGTGGGCGAAGGAGGTGGCTGCCCCCAATAATTCTCAAAAGATGTGAAACTTAAATACGTTTTTACACACTTCTCTCATACCAATACGCATTAATTTTTGCTCTGCAAAAGGCCTGATTGCGTTACGATGTTCCTGTTTTGGTTTTTGATTAATTTGTAAGGTCGTCCCAAGTACCCTGTCGGGATTTGGCCAGCAGACCTACTGCAACTGGCCTTGTTTTTCCTTGTTTACAATTATAAATAGATTATGACACAACGGAAATGCTAAGAGAAATACGCAACCACAACACAAATATTCAATGATTATTATCTCTCTTCCTCAAGAAGGGGTGGATTCAGAGAGAGGGAGAATCCAATAAAAGAACATTGCGAAAGAAATAAGGGATTATTTAAAATTCATTTAAAAGGGTTTAACCATCTGTCACTATAATGCTGCCAACCAATCTACCCCATCAGCGATGTTTACACATTTGGGGCCCCTGTTTACATTCAATCTTTAAAAGAAACTCACTTATAAGGAACTAAGTACTGAGATCAACTTTGAAGAAGTACTCGACCCAGAATGATAAGAAAATCGCAGATCTCTACTATCTATAGAAATAAAAACGTAGCCTATAGACAGGAACTTCTGTTATACGATGCGTTTCTATTTCTACAAAAACAGGGCAAAAATTAATTGTGTGGTCTTAAGATTTTTAGAAAGGCCTGATTGCGTTACGGTGTTCCTGTTTTGGTTTTTGATTAATTTGTAAGGTCGTCACAAGTACCCTGTCGGGATCTGGCCAGCAGACCTACTGCAACTGGCCATTTATTTACACTATTACTAGCTCACTGCTAAAATCTCCAGCTTTAATCTTTTGCTGTTGGTTTATGCATAATGAGTAAAATACATCATGTTCCTCCTCTTGCATTTCTGTAGTTGC
>JANTCA010000015.1:14546-31766 GCA_024741275.1 Chironex yamaguchii
TTAAGTATGATTTTAGCGCAATGTCGCAAATTTTCAAGGCGATTTTCAAGTTTTGTACCACAAAAAGATTGTTTAAGTAATGAATCTACATTTTCTAGAATTTCTCAGAAAGTTACTGCCCCAGCCTCACTCCATTTTCTTATCGATTTTTAAGTAATCTCAGGAAGCAGTTTGGTCCGAAAGTGAGGGGACGAACTGCCCCCATACCCCCCGTAGAATCAATTTTACAGGATTTCCAACTCCAGTGACAAATTTTTTTATTTAGTCTTCATCTTCTAGGTGCCATATCAAAAGACGTAAGTGATTAATAACACTCTTTAAAATATAATTCCAGAAGCAAAGATGACATTTAGCTGTTCCATTCAACCTCTGATCTTAATTGGTCCTTGTCTTCAGCATAAACATTCTGAGAATGATTTTTTGTGACATACCTGATGGGCGTATCATTTTGTGTATATTACAGGTTTCCTTTGAGGTGTAATAAATAAAGACTTAATCAGCTACTCTTCGAATCGCCGTCCTGACAAATCTTGTTGATGACATTTGTCACATTTTCATTATTTTATCTTTTAAACCATCTCCATAGGCATTCCATTTGACAAACTTTCTTTATTCTCTTTTATGAACAACTAATTGCCAATACAGAGATCCTCTGTTGAGTTTTGAAAGTGAGTGCTATATCTCTCATAATACGAAATAGGTCTTTGACATCACTTGTCCATCTATTTTATCTGCCCCTAGTCAACCAGCATTGATCTAACTTTTGCTTTGATACAACCAGATCCTTAAAGGCATGACGTTCTGTGAAAATGAAATGATCTGTCATTTATTCCTTTGACAGGGGTGGGTGGGAGGTAAGATAAGTTGCTAATACCAGGGAAACTTCTTTTTTTCATCACTGTTTTTTGCACAACTCGTAAGAACGTAAACAGTTTGCCACTTAAACAGTAAATAGCACTCTCAAGAACCATACTTGACAAGTTGGGATTTAAAGATTATTATTGAGAATGTGTCATTTTGAGTACATTATAGATGATGTATGATTTAGAGGATATTATAGAAAATGTATAATTAAGACTTTAAATCTCTGAATTTCTACTTTGTGATTTCCTTGGTATAATTACTTTAGAAAAAAGTGCTAATAATTTATTAAAAGTGAACTGCTTATAAATCTCAGTTCATTAATCATTAAGGCAGCTCTCCTTTGCTTTGTTGCATTTCGCCCGGACTTGTTTGTACCTCCATATCAATTACGTCACCTAATGCCTTCCGCATGTCTCATCAAGGAAAAACTCTTCTCTCCAAACCATATTTGTTTTGTTTTCGTTTCTTTCTTATACATGATATCTTTCTCCATCTTAAGACACTGCAGCTCTCTTTAATTCATAATATTTCTTACATTTCTCTCCTGTTTTATTCATTTTCGAGGAGCTATCTCCTCTTTACTTGCTGTATATCGTACACTTTCCTGCATTACTTACCACTTTTCTAAAAGTTCGGATATGAATTATGGCCACTTTAACAAGGAAAAACAGTACTTGAGCTTCAATGAGAAATATGATTGTCACTATTCATGCTCCAAAAATGAATGTTTCACCTATTAACTAGGCATATTCTCTTCGTGTGCTGTTGCTTCCATACTGCACTTAATTTCAATGTTAACTTTATAGCGTTTTAGTGTGAATAAACGATTTTTAATCTATATTATATACGGCTTTGAAAACCAGTCCGGAATGTCTATTAAGCTCTTTATTTCAAAGACCTATTTTTTAAACGGGCACAGAGGCACCACGGGACAAATGCGTAAAAAAGATTACTTATTGGTAACATAATGCAATCTGTACCATACCTTTTAAGCATAAAAATAGGTAGCGTTAAGTTGGAATTCTGTTGAAGTCATTTCATTGGATTTTTCCTGAGCGTGGGAGCTACCTCTATATTCCCTTTGAGTTTGGAATCCTTCCTTCAGCCGCATAGTCTTTTTGGGTAGGCCTTAAACTCTATGTCCAGCAAAACTACTTTCTATGTCCAGCACGCAAGCTCTTTCAAACTGGCACAAAATCCCTTACAGTGAGGAGGATGGAAACTCCTTTTACAACACCGTAATGATTGAACTGGTGATCTGTTCGACTAGAGACGTATTGTATCGGAATGCTGCAATTCCCGCAAACATAGTGAACAACATCATACACAAATGCTTGCAGAGGGAATGCATATATAATATTAAATTATTGCAAAAGAATCTCTATTTCGTTGATGACATTGTGTATGTTGTTCTCAAAGATCTAAGCTATGACAATGCAGCACTTTAATAATGTTAAAAGCATCATGACCTTTCTAAGCTACATTATATTTACATACCGACAATGTCTCCAAATATTGGGTTTAAAAATTGATGCAGCTCACAAAGTATTTTTGATAGACATGAGATTTTTATAAAACGAGGCATTAACGTAAAAGCATTCTTTGTTTCTTGGTTATCTTTGAGACCTTGAAAGACGAAATAAAAGGACATGGCTTGATGTAATTACATAGGTCAAGAAAACTTTGATCAGGCAAAGCTTTTTGGTCATATTAATTCTTCACTGCATTTACAAGAAGCCAAGTACAAATTTTATTAATACTGTGGCTATAAAAACTGACTTAAGTAGCCGATTCTACCTGTTATTTTCAACATTTTTAATACATTCTTGATATAGAAATCACAATATCAATATCATATTAAACAAGTTTTTGTGAAACGAAAGCTTATATAAAATTTATATCGGTCTAAAAATCACCTTACGTTCGTTGATCCTCCCAACATCATTTTTAGACAATTGCAATCAAATGTTAGGTTTATCATTTTATGTCTTATCAGAAAGAACTCCACATAATTGATCTCACAATACAAAATTTAAAATCGGCGTTTAAACTAGCAAATGGCTGACTAAAGAAGCCTCATTTAAAGGAAGGCACTTATTAGGGTCGGAATTAGTAGGTTTGTATTTTAGTGTCGCGCTGTCTAACATAAGTCAATCAATCAATCAATCAATCCATCCATCCATCCATCCATCCATCCATCCATCAATCAATCAATCAATCAATCAATCAATTAATCAATTAATCAATCAATCAATCCATCCATCAATAAATCAATCAACCAAAGAAAGAAAGAAAGAAAGAAAGAAAGAAACAAACATACATACATACATACATACATACATGCATGCATGTATACATACATACATACATACATACAAGCAAAAAAACATATGCCCTCTGTTTATTAGTACATACAATGAATACAGCGTAGAAAAGAAAGTTTTAGTTTCTATCAAGGGAAAACTAGCATTATATTTTTTCCTTTTTAGGCGAACTAGAATGTCAGATCATTTAGAAGTAGATAAGATTATCTAAAAAGCTTTCTTGGCTTCCTCTTTCTTTCTCCTCTAAGTTTGAGAAGAAAAGAATGGGACTTGCTTGATAAAGCAATAAGGGCAAGAAAATTCTTTTCCATGAGTGCAGCGAAAATTGGAAAAGCCATGAGAGATTTTCGCTCAATGCTCTATGACAGTTGTCTCTGTTCCTCAAACTCAACGCTTTACACTTTACAAGATAAACGTTTTCTCACCATCACTATCTGCATGACTTTTTTATCATTGTTTCGTTGATGTTATGTGATAAAGTTTGTTGTACCAAAATAATTTCCGAATTGTATCAATATTACCCTGCCGGTTAAAATGCATCCTCTGAAAAAGAATTCATTCAAGTAAATATCCTTATAACATATTTTGGACTTAGTTTGTTTGATGAAAGTTCAGAAACTTAGCAAATGAGACAGGACAGACAGGATAAAGGTTTTAAGTTCTTCAAAGCAGCTGGTTGTCAGAAACGCCAACTCTAATTATTGTAAGATAAAGATTGTTTTCGCGTTTTGGTTCCAGCAATGATTTTTTGACGTAACGATCACCGCTTTCAATCATAATTTTTAAACACATTTATTTAACCTCTTATCTTAAGATACCTCTTTCCTAAAACATTGCAAAATGACGGTCGCCCATCTGTAGTTGAGGTATTTTTACATTATCTAATTGTGTTTGATTATAAGGATGTGTGAGAAAAGGTATACGTATTTTGTACTTTGTATGTTCTTAACGTTTGCTGAATAGTTGTGAGTTGAAAAAGCATTATTTTGTGAGATGGAAAAGCATTAGAGTTTCTTAATTTCGTAGTTTTGTCCTTTAAATAATAGGTATACCAATATTTGTTTGCTTACTCCGATGCGTCGTGCTCATCTCGTAACAGCTGTCACTGTTTTTCTGTTCAATAGATCTAAGACTTTTTGAGAACGGACATTGCTTGCAAAAACTTGCACATCAAAACTGGATAAACAAGCTAGGAATAGTTTAAGGGAGATGATATTTTTATGAAGATAAATTAATAATTTTATAAATTTTTATATTTACTGAAGGCATCTTTTGTCAATCATGCAAAACACGTCAACCCTTAAAAGGTCTTTGACTTTGAGCATTGATCTTAAGAAAAGAGCTAAGAAATATAAACAAGGCTATGACGATGTCTAGCAACCGGAGAATTGTGTTAGAAAGAGTTAATACCACAGCTTATAAACAAATTTTATAACAGATGTTGACAAAATTTCAATATATGAAATAGCAGACAGTGAACATAGATAGAGAGGTATTACGTAGCATGGAAATCTTCTAACATCAAAAGAAGTAAACCCAGAGACGAACGACGTACTAATTAAATGCTATGTGGTCTGTATTTGTGTCTGCTTGCATGATGTGTATGCTTAACGTGGCCTCACAAAAATTGCTTTTCAAATAGACGTTGATAATCATATACCTAGCGCATGTCGTCAACAAGGTGCTTAGGAGAGGAAGGGAAAACAGAGTATAGCTTGCATGAACGGCCAGGGAGGTGAAGACACAGTACCAAGTGTACATTTTATGAAAGAAAAAGATAGACACTGAAAGAAGGTTGAAGGGACTAATGGAGAGGACAGGTTTACAGTAACTTGCTACTGCTTTGTCTTGTTGAAATTGATGCTTAGTAATAAATCACCCAGTAGCCATCAAATTGACTTGCTACTCATTCTAGTTCCATTTACATGAAAGGGATGAAGTCCATCACGTTGCCCGAAGGGTGGATTTTCTGTTCGAATGGGCCGTGAGACCCAGTACGTGATACGTTTAATCCTTCAATTTTATGGAGCTCATTAACCGGCTTCGTCGAGAAAGAGATTTTATTTTAAAGAGTTTTGTTGTAAGGGCTGCTAAGGAAAATAGAACCTTTGGAGTGGTTCATTCCAACGCTGGAATGGTTTCCCCCTCCCCCCAAAAGAAATGTGTATTACTTTCAAATGGAAAGAAAGAACAGTTTGTCAAAGTTACACTGGCAGCAAGAGAAATAGGAACTAGGTAGAACTAGGTAGTGATTTAATTCATTTGTACACAGTTTTTGACTTGTTTATTCTGCCATAACTTTCAGTTCTACAGCATTCGCGGGTCTAAACATAATATTTTATTTCTTTAGATACTGATTTATTTGTCATAAATACTCTACCTTTAATCTCTCAGATAGCAAGAAATTTGCCGCAGATTTACAAGCAAAAGCGTGGTTGTCGGCAGCATGAAAAAGACTAACTGCTTTTTCAACTGCTCTTTTGAATACTCTAAGTACAATTTAAGGCAATTTAAGGCAAATACGTTTGACTTATTGTGCATTAGAGCGTTGTGCGAGAATTGTCTTGAAACTTACAATGTTAGTGTTGTAGAATCTGTGTTGTCATTTTGAACCCTTAAAGCTGCGTTTCTATCATTAGAAATTTATTGGTATCAATACCTGTAATATTTAAGCTGGCATGTTAATATGTTCTGCTTTTAATAGGCAATATTTTCATTTTTATTTCCTTCTCAAGTCAACTAAGTTTAGTCCACAAATTTATGTATGGCTTTACTGTGTGCTGCTGCATACAAATGATAATTTTTCAAAGTTTATTTGTAAATATTGTATATTTTAAATTGTTACTCGAATCAAACATTAAGCTTAATTGGTTACTCTAATTAATACTTCTTCCTGGAGATTAATTTCTCTTTGAAAGCTTCTCGTTCTAGACGTTATGTCGATCTTCAATGAATGAGGTAACAAAAATTATAGAAACATATCTTACATCAGACATCGTTCTTTGCGCCAATCAGTAGCGTTGATATTCATTCTTTAGCAAGGGTAGAGTTATGCCCTTTTCTGAGAATTAGAAAACGAGATGAAATAAGATATTTAGCCACTTCTGTTAACGTTTCAGTGCTTACAACCGGTCCCCGGAACCCTTGTAGCCATCTCCTTTGGCTCCCTTCAATTCAGGCATAGAACGTCCTTGTTTAGTCTAAGTCTGGAACCTGGAATGGTGAATTCATCTCTCTTAAACCGTTGCAAACTTGATGTCTCTTGAAAATCCGTGAAATCATAACTTGCAATTAACTTCCAAGTACGATGAGCAGCCAAACACAAAGCAATAGTTAGGCATCTTGAAAGCTGCAATAATCCATATGTTACACTTCGTGCTCAAAATTTTACAATCTTTAACAGAGAAACAATAAAAACGCAGTTTTAGTTACACAGACCATTGGTGCAATATAGTTCAAAACTCTCACTATTACTCAATCGAATTTTATTCTGGTTACTTGGTACATAGCTACCAACTGTTCGCTGTTGTTTCTAATCCTCATCCTTTTGTGCATTAAGAAGCGTTTTGTTTCAGATTCAACCTAATTTACTAGAGCAGGTACCTAAGCTAGCAAACACTACAAAATGTTAGCAAGAATCAAGCAGGCATGTAGTTGTTTTGACAGATATAAAAAGAATTCCATAGAAAGCTAGCTATCCATCTCTATATAACTAGTGCTTAATACCAACCATAGCTTACGGCTGTCAAACTGTTGATATTTTCTTTGAATTATCCAATTTACAATTGTAACACTGAAACATTAGAGGAAGGCAGAAGTTCTACTGATAATAATAAATGAGTCCTGGTGCAAATCATTTGCCGTATCTGGTGAAATGATACTTACAAAATATTTGCTGTCATAAGGGAAAGCTATTTCTTTGCCTATTTTAAGTCGTTAGCCGAGATCGTTACGGTTCACCATACGTCGAAAGTACAAGCACAAGGTTATTAAACTGACTCTGATTTGATGACGATCTTTACCACATTTTAATCAATGTAGCTGCTAAAATGACATCCCTGAAACAACAGTATTTAATAGTTTTACAACAATCAGTTTGACTAATTTAATGATCTTGGGAATAAGTTGTATTTTAGAGGTTTTTGTAATCATCACTAAGATAAGGTGCAATCGAAAAGCATTTGTTTGTCGGTTAGCAAAGGTCACAAGAACTGGTTTGAGCCACGCCTGATTTTTGGCCTTAAACTGCAAACTCTTTGAAAGATCGCCTTTGTTCTACAAGCAAAGAATGAGAACAAGAAACGGCAGCTAAGTTAGATACAAAAGAAGAACAAAATTCTTGCTAACAAAACAATGTGAATAAAGAATTGTAGAAAAATGTAGGGACATTTTAGTGAGCACCGGTTTTTAAAACGGGTGCATTGATATTAATTTGACCTTATTGTGTTAGTTATCTTACAATTTTTATGGTGCATGAAGTTCTAGTTCATCTCAAGTCGGAAATATTATCAATGCTTTATATTTCGTTCCTATCTCGGTTATCAACAACTAAATTTGTGGCATAAAAACTTGCAAAGCATATACTGTCGAGAGCCTAAACTGTTAACAGACTATTTACAAAGCTTCTCTCGTTTCATGCGGAATGCGTTTTTCGAAAAGCACCTATATATGAAATAACATAATCATACGCAGGGTAGCATTATCTTTGTCTAAGATCAGGCTGAGCAAGGATTGCCTCTTAGTCGAGGCCCGCTGTCCACTTGCCAAAAAGTTAAAATATGTCATCAAGTCATTCAGTTCAAGTTGCAAACAACTATCATTGTCAATGCCTGTCAATCAGTTACCATCCATGTCTTCACATGCTTTGTTCTTAATGGTAATATCCTCATGTCAATCACTTCAAGTTATAAAGCTTTTTTTGGCTTCTGTGATCTTCACCCGTATCCTACGCCTTTGATTCTCAAATTTGACCCAGCTCTTGTAAAGATGTACCTGTATACTTAAACAGTTTCTGGGTCAGTGCTTTCAAAAATTGGAGCCTGAACAGGCGCACACACAGACAGATAAACAGACAAGGGAGTAATAAGCCAATCACTAATCTTCGAAAATTACGTCAGTGCACGCTTGTTTAGCAGGGCAAAACTGAATTTAACCTTTCAAAGGCTGAAGCTATGATAGTTTTTAAGCGAAAGGCGAAAGAAGATAAACCAGTTTGTAATTACACACATCCTTTTAGATGAGTGGAATGTTTGCTGTAGATAAATTGAGAATTTAAGAAATGCACATTGTAGATGGCCTATAGTTTTGTCAAGGATGGTTTCATTGATCAATAAGTTTATTTTAAAGTTTGTGGTGGGGCACTGTCCTATGTCTCGTATAGACGAACTGCAACAGACTCCTATCAGCACTTTAAGAGCTGTAAAGTGTGTTTCTACCAATGATACTTGAACTCCTCTTGGTAGGTAATAGGTATTTGACTTCTCTTAATAAGTATTCTTTTCAAGTTGTCTTTGATAACATCAGCTGAGTTGTAAGTTATGCTTTAAACTCTAGTCTGCTAAATGTGACATTCATAATTACGTCAATTGCATTATTTTCTTGTGTATGTTTAATTGATTTACAGACTTCGTAAGACGTATCGATGGCGTCTGACAATGGTTGTGAGTTGCAGGTAGCCTTATGGACTGTCAGACGTAACGCATATCAAAGGGTAAGTAGTGTGCGTTTGCAGGCTCAGTGGTGTCCTATGAGGCAACCAATTATTGATGGCCTAGCATCATAATATTAGCTTTAGCATCCCAATAAAATAAAGTTTGCCTCCAGTGATATCTGGAATAAAATGATATCTTAGATGTTGCGCTGTTATTCTGCTTATTTGCCTACCCAATGGATACATATGAGAGTACATACTAGAGTTCTTTGTATAATACATCAGTACCTTAATTGTGGAATAAAATTTGTTGCTTTGAATGGACTTCCAAACTTTTTGGACAGATTACGATGCAGTTATTTGAAGGTTCAGCCATTCGCCATTGTCAGAAACCAAGAAATCGGATTGATAACATATAGTGGCTTCCAGAAAACGCAATGTATGACTTATGACCTTACTTAACTTAAAACATTAGTATGGTTAGAAAGTATTTGTTGGAATTAGAAAGGATTTGCATATTAAAATCAATCAAGGTATAGTATCGTATTGTTGCTCCTTATTTTCCAATTGCTATTACTTTCTATTAAAAGCTATTGATATATTACTTATTAAGAAGCCTTTTCTGCAATTGTCCTATCTTTGCCACTGCCTTTTCCAGTATTTCTATCATTTAGACATAGGTTACATTTGCTAAAAATTTAGAATGCAGCCAATTTTTTATTTTATTTTAATTTTTATTTTTATATTTTATTTTATTTTATTTAAGTATGCTTCCATGACTTTTGGGTAGAAAAATTCAAAACCTCACACTAAGAAAGTACCTTTTAAAATTTTTTTTACGTTGGAGACGAATAGCACTGCCGTACTTATTTTTTAACTTTAACAACCTTATACAAATCAATCTCATTATACAAACTCATTTGCAAAACGTTTTTAAAGAGTAAAAATGTAAATCTAACCACTAACATTGAGGAGTCTCTGAGAAGGCTTGTGAAAACAGCATGATGGATAATAAATACATCGGTAGCACATCCATGCTATACAATAACGATGACTCATCTACTAAGTTCTGTTCTAGACCTCATGAAGGTCAAGGTAAATATTAATCTGCCTGGCATTCTCAGATACAGCAAGTAAGAATACCTTTGAATAGTTAAAGTAATATAATGACCGTTTTAGATGAGCTGTAATTTATGCCAAGAAAGAAATATCCAGAATGGTAAGTCTTGGTAGAATGTTAATGTTATAGATTCTAATTTAAAACCGAAGACGTTACGGGATATTATCAACAAATCATAACATGTTGTGCTAAACATATGCCTTTTACCCGTATAAAGTTGAAATGCAAGATTGCACAATATACAAAAGGAATTTCTAAACGTACTGTGTGATAATTGCTTATGGAACATGACAACATATGGTAAGTGTAGCAACACAATTTTGATCAAAACCTTTTTTGCTAAACCTGTTCGTTAGTTTGGGATGTACGTTTTCACAAAGAACCATTATTTGTTCGACTATTGATTACTGCAGTCTTGAGCCGCTCTTGAACAACAAATTACTTTTCTCATCCCACCAACTGTTATGACTTCTTTATCTTGATTGTTTCGATGTTTGGTACTAGAAGCGAGTCAAGTTTAGAAAGTTCGACAGATGTTTAAAGAAATTCTCATGTGGTTTGCATCTTGCTGTGTATAATAAGAATAACCAATGATACAGAAATGAACATGTAATTATACCAATTCCTTTCAATCAAGTAGGTAATGATTAGTAGCCGAACAGCTAACTATGTCATCTCTCTCAATATTACATCGAGTTGATAATGATCCTGACTAACCCATTCATGTGTCAATCTGTTTTTGAGTTTCTAGATTATCGTTTCCAAGAGCTTGTGACATTAAAATGGAGCATTTATGAATGTTTCCGCTATTTAGACAATCGATAATGCTTAAAACATTTTTGGTTTTGACTTCAATATTTTCTCTAAAATGACTTTGAATTTCAAGGCTATTTGTTTCTTCAATCATCATCATTACGTATCTTACCACAGACGTCTTTAATCACTTCGCGTTATTTAAATAATCGGATGAATTAGTTCTTCGGTATGCGATAGCAGTTCTGTTTCGTCGCTTTTATTCTTCGTTTCTCTCGCTCTCCCCCTCTCTCTCTTGTCAGATAACATTCCTGCGTACCGAAGTTGCCTTTGTGATCCTTCTTTATCTTTCTATGTTGTATTCTCCCAAAACCAGGCACTACCTTGTTATAGCTGTCTTCTTCGCTGGATGAATTGTCTTCTTCTACTATTCTCCCTTTTAAACCATTACTCCAATAGCTCCTTCCATAAGATTATATTCCAAGATTATCCTTGTAAATAAGGGGACCAAAAAGAGTTGCACCGCTTTTATACTTTACAAATACTTTCATTCGTCTTCTTCCCTTATCCACAAACATTCCATATTCTTAGTGGATACTCGTACAAATAGAAAAGTGGTAAACCTATTCCATAAACACGAGCGATTTTCATCCACCGTTGACAAGGACGCAAATCTTTGACTTAGGAGTCTCTTGGCTGCAACGTTAATTACTGTCGGAGTTTTTTCCAATGCAGCTATTGTGATAATGCACCACTCATGAGTAACATAAGAATTAAAGCATCTGAGGTGAGAAATGTGACACTGAGAAAGGAAAAACCGGTAACACACACAGTCAGTTGACAGGATAGCTTCCTCATTACTTGCTGAGAACAACTAAAATAAATACGTTTCTCTACTTATCTCTACCAAAGCAGCATTGCTTTCGTTCGTTCCTTTGTACGTTTTCTTTCCTTTCCTGTTTCTTAGCAGCTTTACGCATATTGTTACCATGGGATTCTAACAAAATGTTTACCAGAGGTGTATTTTTGCCATTGGTCCAAGGTAGAACCCGTTAACTTTTAGAAGTGATCCAAATAGCCTTCTGGACCCCAGTTTATATTGAAATTTTCAATACTTATATCGTCATAAAACGACAACGTGAGAGACAACTGGAAATTTCACCTGACACTATTGCTTTGGCGGAGTTACTGCCCTCTCCGAATGCTTCTCGTTCTCTTTGATTCTCTTTACTTTAACGGATTTTTTCGAAAAGTACTGCTTTAGCTTCCAAGCCTTGTGCACCTCTTCATGATTCGTGCCTTGTACACCTCTAGACGATTTTAAGATAAAAAGAGCTTTAAACTTTGTTGTTAGCGCAATGACGCAAATGTACTAAAATTATTATTACCTACAGATTCAATATGTTCCTTAAACGTCTATTTTAACAAGGAAAATTTCCTACGTCTAGCGTAGCTAATAAGCACGTTAGTAAAATTTATTCCATTATTTCCTAGTGCTGTACTATTCTACTGAGTATTGAAAACTATCTAAAGGAAGGTCTTGCAAAGGACAATCTTGCTTTAGCTACTTGTATTCTTTCTGTGCCTTGATTTTCTAGCAACGTACGGATGCTATTCATTCCATCCCATATTACAACTCAGAATCCTTAAACTGCATCTCCTCACTGTATTACAATTTAACTTTTATTCAGTAGCGTAACCTGGAAATATAACCGACAAAGTGTGCATCAAATTGTGGATGATTAAGTTTATCATGTCGCAAGTCCTAAGCTTTTGCTGAGATATTCTTTGAGAAATTCTTCTTCAATCGCTAGCCTAGGAGAAGGATCTCTCTAAACGGAGCTCAGAGTAAGCTTGCAACTCTCGACATGGTAAACCTCACTTATTTGTGCCTTTCACTGAGTTGAAAAAGACCATGATTTTCAAAGATTTGCATCCGTTACAGCTAGGTTTAAGACACAGCGGTGCACACCTTGAAACACAAAAGTTTACTGAAAGCCGGAAGACAATAGGTATTTTCCCAAACAAACTTCCAATGAACCCAAGCAAATAATGCCCAAAGGCGTGCTCTAAAAATGTATCTCTGCATTGAAAAGGAGGCCAGAAATGAAGACAAAACTAACTGTTGCTTCCCTTTGGCAATAGGAATTTCTAGAGATAATAGCCAAGTGAGGTTTTGCTTTTTGCTCTTACTTCTTTTCAAATATAATGGACAATAATTACAATGGCTGTATTATTCCTCAATTTTTTACTAGACTGAGCGTTCAACATGACGATCTACTATCAAATTTTATTGTATGCAATAAAAGGTTATTGCATGCATTTGTAGTACAAGTATCTGAGTTATTCAAAGTCCGTCTTTGCATTTATTCTAGTCAAGGTGGGCTTGCCCACCTAAATGATCTGGCTCGTTTTGGTGAGATCTGCATGTTTTTAATGATTCTATATAAATTTATCGTTGAGTTTACACGAACAGTGGGCCAGTCCACCGGGGTAAGTTTCGTGAGAAACGTCGGTGGGATCCACGTGAGGCAGGGTACGAATTATCTATGTAAATGTGATTAGATAGGCTGACTTACTTAGGTGGGCTAGAAACTACTGTTATATTTGTGAGCAAACAATTTTGGCGCCAAACCATTTTTTCATCACTGACTGCACAATTGCGAACAACTCAATCTCAATGCAGTTGGCGCCAAAACATAGAAATCTTTTTTTTTTAACGCAAAGAAGAGGCTATCTCACCTGAGTGGGATACAAGTCCTTTCATAGTAACACCAGAAAAATCGATCTCACCAGAGTGAGTCAGCAGACGTAGATGTGTAGTCCCACTCCATGTAAACAGACCTTAAGTCCCTGGAATGGTCACAATTTGCCACAGAAAAAAAGTCATCACAATTACAACGATCCGAACAACATAGAGGTAGCTTGCTATTGGAAGTAGAATTTAAAAAATGGATGGGAGGATATCGAGAATAGAAATGAAGTTACGATCATGACCGCCCAACTGCAAACTTTACACTCTTCTTCCTGAGCAAAACACCATTGTCGTATGATTTTTGTCGCAAAAACTCTAACGTCCATTCATGTAATTCGGCGTCTGTCAATAGCTGAAGGTGCCAACAAGTGGCATTTACTTTTTATCTACAAAATATCTATTTATTGTTGCTTGATAAGAAGTTACATGTGGGACCTTTTCCAAAGTGCATAACGATAAAGAAGTACAAGCATAATATTCTTTGACGTGGGCGTTTTTAGCAGTTCGTTATGCAGCGTAGATGATTCAAATACCAAGGTTAGAGACTGTGGCAGCAAGTTAGCTCCCTTTGAAAATGAAATTTCCTTGCATTTTTTTCGAAAAGGCTACGTCTTGTCGAGCTTGCAATTTTTGCTTTGCAAGAACACAATCTCATCTCCTAGACTACAAAAGCAAGTAGTTTCGAGAAGTAACTTCAATGTTTTCAGTCTTAAACTGAATTGCAGGTTAGTTTACAATTAAGTACTGTATAAGTAAGGGACTAGATTTACCTTACATGCCGGTGATAAGATGTCTTTGAAAGTATCTAGTTGTGCTGAACCAGTTTTTTGGCTGATCTTTAACTTTGTAACATTTTCTGATTTGTTTGTGTTGCACCAATACGATGCACCTATTCTGCGACAAAACACTGTGCTCAACTGTATTAGCTTGGACTAGGCAATTTCTATATTACCATGGTCACAGTGTACTTCGTATATATAGATGACTTATTAACTATCTACAGTTGAAACCCGCTTTACAACCTCATTGAAATTATGGCCTCTTTGTCTAAGCCATGTGATGTATAAAAAAACTTTGAACGCGGTCTACCATTAATGCAACCAACTGCCAGATATTGACTTCTCAAACAGTATAATTTTCTATAATTTCACTCCGTTAAAACGGCTACTTAAGCAACATGTGGAAAACCAAGGCGTCTACAAAACCAATGGAATCGCAATAATGAGAGGACAATTGGTGGTGCCATTTTCATCTGGCCCACGGTGCTTTGAACGGTTATATTTTGTTAGTTTTTAATGTAATGGCCTAGAGCAGACATGGCTTACTGCTTACTGAACATTTTTTGTTGATTGTATTAAAGTCTAAAAGCTCATTCATTTGTTTTGATTGTGAATTATTAAGATATATCTATAACTTACGACGTTTCAAGAACATTAATCGTACTCTTTACAATCTTTTCCACGTTTCCAGATGTGTATTATAGTTATTTTGGAAGTGCTATTCCAATATTTTTCTAATTACTATCCTTAAAATTTGACCTTCTGTCGGTAATACAGAACCCTGTCAATTCGGCCAATTTTTGGTGGCCCGTTGGTAACTGTATCAACGAGGTTCCGCTGCACCTCGTATTCTGTCCGATGAGACCTTCTGGAGCGAACATTTGTCAATGGATCGTTGTTTTCTTCAAAAGAGAGGTAAATTCACAAATTTCTTAGTTTATTGACTTAGGATAACCTTACTGTCTTTGCCTGCTTCCCGACTGAAACAAAGAATGCTATAAGACTTATATTGTTGGACAATAAGATGTACACAGTTTATGGAATAAAAAATCGGGCTTTTAAGTATTAATGATTTTTTTATTTTGAAGTTGCTCGGCATAGCATTTGTGTAGTTTTAATAGCCTTCTAAAGTAGCTATATGGTCGGAATAATTGGATGGCTTACACAAACAAGAGAGTACTTTGATTTAAGATTTATAATATACGAGTTTGCCGGTATATTCACTAAAAGTACCGCTTTCACTTAATTTAATGTTGCAAATTGCCTTGAATTTGCGACATAGCGCTAACAACATACTGAAAGCTGTTTCTGTCTGACACACTTTAGAGTATGAATCGTCTGAAAGGTTAGTATAGATATATGGAAACCTTTTTTACGAAAGATAGGTCAAAACTAGCAAATCAAAATTCGTTCATTCCAAACGAGTTTAACTTTTCAAAAATAATTTAAATATAACCGAACTCAATTATTCGTCATTGGTTTAATGCATTGTGTTGCAGAATGATAACTTATCTCAACAGTAAATTATGGTCAGACATTCCAAACAGTAGGTTTCACTACGGTAACATTATCTAAAACCAGCTTTAGAAAGTACGAGATGACTTTTATACACTGAAACGTATTTCAGTTTCCTGGCAGATCTTTTAAAGCAAAATAAACGTTTTTGTCCCATTACTAGCTGTTTCCAAAGTCAGGAAAGTTGTGTTAAATCACTAGTCGCTCCAATCCATGGCAAGACGAAATTTGGAAAAAGGGTTTTGTATTTATCTTTTTTTTTAGCGCATAGAGAAACTTGTATTCACTGTTTAAAAACTGAAGCTTGAATTTTTTTGACAGCTTTATCTTCTTTCATTACATATTTTTCCGAATTTATCTCTTAGAAAACTTGAAAAGCAGGGCAATTAAAAGCATAAAGTCAAACGTGACTTCCCAGATTATTTTGCTTTGGAAAAAGCACATGGAATATTTAGCTTCATTTTATATCCCATCCTATAAAAATTTTAGTTGCGCTATTTGCTTACTTGAGTTACGCAATAATCTCCAATTATTTGTAACTCGACTTATTTCGCTAGGCTGCTTAGTAGAAATTTCATTATCCTTACATTTGAAGAATAATTTTTTAAAAAATCTTGAAGAAAGTGAAAGAAAGTCGCGAAATCTCATTACAAGGGTGTTGGTTGAACTCTTGCAGTGTATATTCTGGCTGTAGTAACCATTAAGTCTATTTATCACAGTTACAATTACAACAGCTCACGTTAAGACAGGTGTGGAGACCTCATAAGCAATCTTTTGTTAATAGATGCACATTTGAACTATCCAGTTAAATACGACAAAAAGTTTTGGCGAGTGTTACTTGGGGTGGCAGAGCAAAGAAAGTGGATGCGGTTGGATAATTAAGCAAATACTGCAGAAAGTAGAGTGGTTTAAAGGACATGTAACAGAGCAAAGGTATGACCAAATGTGTTAACTCTTTCTTTGTTTCGTTCAAAGATCTCTACTTCAGCTTTTCAATGCCGGTCTTTTGCATTTAAGACGAATTTTATTTCAGGCATTTTCAACTGATATCAGTAAATAGAAGCTTTTCGTTAAACTGCATACAGAAACTAATTGCTTTGTGTTACTTCCTTTCTTGTGCAACTTTTTTCAAATTAGTATAAAGGTGATAGAGCTTAGAGTGCGTTTATCTCATGTATTATATCACAATTTTAATTTACCAAGATAACCTTTTTGCAGTGTGCCCTGTAGGACAGAGACGTAACAATTAGGTATGATATAAACTTTTTAGATTTAAACAATCTTTTTGTGGTGCAAAACTTGAAAATCGCCCTGAACATTTGCGACATTGCACTAAAAACATACTTAAAAGCTTTTTTTGTCTTACACTCCTCAGATTATGAGACGTCAGAAAGGAAAGTATATGTATATGGCAACCTATTTATACGAAACATGTAGCAAAACTAGCTAATCATAAACAA